>WYDI02016935.1:0-51473 GCA_009867235.2 Psittacus erithacus
TTCTCTTCTCTTCTCTTCTCTTCTCTTCTCTTCTCTTCTCTTCTCTTCTCTTCTCTTCTCTTCTCTTCTCTTCTCTTTTGTTCTGTTTTCTTTTTTCTTGTTTGGTTGTTTTGTTTTTATTTGGGGTTTTTTATACTAGGTTCTGTCCAAGTGTTTTGACCCCAAACTTGTAAGGTTTAGACAACAGTAATACTGCAGGTCAGACTTCAGCAGTTACATCAGGCGCAAGGATGTGAACGTCAGAAGCTGCGAGCACCGCATGTAGCTGCCCAGGACCTTGACCTGTTCCTCTGCCGGCGGGTACTGAACCGAGCCAAGTCGAGCAGCGCAGCGCAGCGCAGCCGCAGCGAGCCCTAAGCACCGGCTGTCGCCTGCTGTCCGCCGTCCGGAGCCGGGGTCTTGGAAGGTCCGCCCCGGGCAAAGGAAGGGATGCTTACAAAGGGAACAAAACACCCCTAAAGCCTAAACATACATCTGAAAAATTCCTCTACCGCTGAGCAGTCCTGCGGTGAAATAACGCGTGAACAGTCTGGGAGCCAAAACTCAGATTTTTTTAGTAGAGCCATAAGAAACAAGGAATTGTTCCCACTGATACGTGTGATTTTATTTCATTTTTTTCCCTTGAAACTCACTCTTGGAACAAAGATTTCTCCACAGGGGAAAAAACATGTGTATAACTGACAGAGCTTCTCAAAAAGTTTGTTTCAATTAAGCTTTATTATTAATGCCACTGCACAAAGCAACATAACTCTTTTTTTTTTCTTGTTATTTTTTACTTGTTAACTTTAACACCTTAATGTGATTTTTGCCCATTGAAAAGCAAGCATACACCTGATCTTCGCATATGGGGAGAAACCAGACAGTACCACATGGAATCATTTTAGAGGTGGAGCTAGTCTTCTGTTGCAGGTACCTTCTACTTCAGCAAAGCACGCACATAGGCGGCCCTTGCTGTTTCCTTCTTTTCCTTTCCTTCCACTACCATCACTTCCAGTAACATCAGTCCTGAGAGAAGGAAGCTTTATGCAGTGATCAAGCGCACCTCTGGGCACACATCCTTTCTCTGAACACACTGGTAGGTGAGCTCAGCTGTGCCCGAGGACCTCTTGTTTCTTGTGCGAGTACGAAAACTCTCAGATAAGGGGAGTAAGATAAGGGGGTAGCAAGGCAGTGTTACCAAAGAACAATCAGAGTTCCAGCCCCACAGTACTGAGCAGGACATGAGAACAGCTCTACCTTAGAGCAGCCTCCCAGTACCTAGAGAGGCCTACAAGGAAGCTGGAGAGGGATTTTTTAGAACGACGTAGTGACAGGAAAAAGGGGAATGGCTTTAAACTGAAAGAGGGGAGATTTAGGTTAGGTATTAGGAAGAAATTCTTTACTCAGAGGGCCGTGAGACACTGGAGCAGGTTGCCCAGAGAAGCTGTGGATGCTTCATCCCTGGAAGTGTTCCAGGCCAGGTTGGATGGGGTTTTGAGCAACCTGGTCTAGTGAAAGGTATCTCTGTCTGTGGTAGGGGGTAGGAATTGGATGATCTTTAAGGTCCCTTTCAACCCAGACCATTCTATGATTCTAAAACTCCCTTAGATCATCCCTGGACACCAACTCTCCTCTACACCTTCTCCAGACAACACCTAAAAACCATCATCTCCTGTCAGGCTAAGCAAGCACTGCACAGATTTCACTTAAATGAGAGGCTCACCAACTGGTGTTCCAGTCCCATGGGGTCACAATCCAGCTGCCAACAGCTGTGGGGTGCAACAAGGCCAAGGGGGCCATGGTTCACCTGCTGAGGGGACAGCCAGCCCTGGGGTAGAGAGGGGTGTGAGGCCTGGGGCTGCAGAGAAGAACCCTCCAGAGATTCAGGCTGGAGCGCGTGCATACGGCAGAATGGCAGGGAAAGAGGAGATGGCATGCTTTGTGCATACGCAGTAAGGGTAGTAGTAACTCACAGTTATTGTGGGTATCAGAGAAGTTTACTCTCAGGAGCTGTGCTAGTGCCTGCTGTGCAAAATTCTGCCCATTCTGCCCAAATTTTCCTGACAGGGTAAATAAATAGATCCTTCACTAAATGTATGTATTCCTGAATTCAAAGTGGTTTTCTAGTTGACTGAACAAATCCTCAATTGCTAGGACATTTCCCGTCATTTCATTTAGTCTATAACTAAAGAAACAGAAATTGGATTATTCCTGTATTTATCTTCTAGTAAAGAAAACTCTTGCAGTCTATACTTAGTGACCTAAGAGGGGAAAAAAACAGGCAGAACTTCAGAAGAATTTTAAGTCCTTGTGGGAGAAAGGACCTAATCCTGATTGTGACAGTATTCTGGTAGTATTATGAGAAAAAAATGCATCTCTTTAAATTCATTCTATATATTTTATATTGTACCTGTATATGCACTACAAAGTATAAGTGAATCATATACAAGATAGATACATCTATGACAAGAAATACAGTACAAAATATACATTAGTTGGTTAAGGCTCTTGTGTCTCATAAGCCAAAGCCACAGAATGTTCAGTCTAACAAGCTGTACCATCAGCACAAACTGAGGAAAAAGGAGAACAAAAAGCTTTTTCCAAGTCAGAAACCCATAAATAAGGTTGCTTAGAGGAGGGGTATTAAACCTCCTGGCTGACAGGAACAGACGTGAGGTCCCTGGGTAGGCAGGACATGGGCTCTGAGCAGTCTCCACTAGTTTTACTTAGCTAATGACTGAAACTGATTATTTCAGGTATAAATAATCAGTTTTTCACCAGTGGGTGAGAGTGCATGCATGAGTGCAGGCAGGTTTCACACAAGCACACTTGAAGCATTGCTCTTTTTGTGAGGAGCGGGTTGAACAGTGCATGCACTATGCTACGTGGAAGTAAGGAAAGATCAGATGCTCAGGCTAACTACCAAGGCAAAACTACCAATGTGAAAAGACATATTTTGAGATTTTTAACATCATTTGGTGCGGATAAGGAATGAGGTTGATCGTTTAAACTGAACTTTCATCCTTGACAATGCACAGGATGTTCAGTAGGGCTTCCAGAAATGCACGCACAAACCTGTTCCCAAGGGATTTAAAATCAGGACAGTAATATTTTATATCAGCTGAAACATCCACAGAATAAGACAAAATCCCCTCAGGTTAAAGAATGGATTCTCTGGCAATACCCTCCCTCCTACCCCAGTCTACCCCTACATGCACATGTACTCCAGACTACAATCGCATTAATCACATTTGGAAACCTTTCTCTTGTGAATACCAGTTGTTTCCTACTCTGGATGGACCAGATTTTTTTCTGCTAAAGTTGCATTATATAAAGCATATACTTTCAAGGACCACTAATGATTTCTATATGACTTCCCTACATATGTAGGTGCCCTCAGCTGCTTTCACAACAGTGCTCATATCTCTGAAGGCAGGCAAGTTCGCTGCAAGGATTGAATATACCCAGTGTCTTGTACTTTTTCTGTGAGTACAAATTTCTTAACAACTGCTCTACTGCTATAATGGAAGAAGCTTGTGAGGCCAGATTTTAATGTTACAATAGAATGACAGGTTAAAGCCACACCTGGAAGAAAGTCTCAGTTTTCAGCAGAAATTTACATGGCCAGCTTCGCAAATAAAAGCCTAGTGTTTCACATGGCCTTGTTTCAAAAATCCCAGAGGGAGTTCAGTTGTTTCCACTCCAAAGAAGCAAACCATTTTGCTTCTTTGAAAAGAAAGAAAAAGAGAAAAAAAGCAAGCAAGCATGAAAGAAAGGAAGAAACAATTTCTCTTCCTTGCTTTTCAGTCTGTCTGTCTTCATTTCTCTCTCACTTTCTGGCATTCTTTCTGTCTTTTTTTCTTTAGTTCTATGTTTTTCTTCCTTTCTTTCCAGTAACCCTAGAACCCTAAATTTAAAGATACCATCAGGAAAGAAAGAATAGCACTGCACCAACATTTCTTCTTCAACACCTTTCACATCAGGGACACCCATTCTGCTGCAGCACATCAGCCCAAGCTCCAGGATATCATAAAAATTAGGGTTATGGTTAGGGGTAGGATTCAGAGAGAAACAAAGCCTACAGCTCCAGAGATACTGTGGCTGCCAAAGGCATGCCAAAGGGAGCGCTCACTGCACCAACATTGCTCCTTCAACACCTTTCACATATGGGACAGCCATATTGCTGCAGGACGTCATCCTCAGCTCCAGGATATCATAAAATAGGAAGGAAGGAAGGAAGGAAAGAAGGAAGGAAGGAAGGAAGGCAGGAAGGAAGGAAGGCAGGAAGGCAGGAAGGCAGGAAGGCAGGAAGGAAGGAAGGAAGGAAGGAAGGAAGGAAGGAAGGAAGAAGAGATTTCTTACATAGTATGTATAAATGTTCAGGCATCACAATAAATGCAGCAAGCCAAGCACACAAAATATATTATGGACATTTTGAATCATTGTCTGCAGCAAGTGACCATGAGAATGAGCAAGAGAAATACAGTCTCTTCATTTGCCTATGGTCATGCTTTTCTGATTTCTTGAATTATTTCAGATTGTTTAGCAGGGAACCAAATCAAAATTCACCGGAATAGATGGCTATACCTATAAGAACAAGCCCTCCTTCAGCATGATCCAAAACATCTGAGATGAGGAAAAGAAAGAGAGAGGAAATACTTTTTCTTTGCTTCCAAGAACTTATTTTTCATGCAAGGCATAAAAAGCATCTCTGTCCTCCTGAAGATACTTGGGAAGCCCTGGCACAGCAATCTGAAGACCTGTATTACTGCTTTTGTCTAGCTTTCATCTGCACGAGCACTTCACTTTTAGGTGCATTGTGGGTCCTGACATGGATATTTTCTGTTCAGGAGCTCGCCTAAATAAATAAAGAGCAGATCACTGAAAATTTTGGTTTTGTTTTCTTGGAAAAAATTTCATATTTCATTCCAGATCAAGCAAACACTTGGCAGGCCCTAAACCAAACATTTCAGTCAGTACTGGTGCTCGCTCGCCCAAAACACACCCTCCTTCAGTCAAATGGTGAGGACATTTACCCAGGCTGTGGAACATTTAGGTTCAAATGCAAACTCTATGTAAAGTTATTTCATTTTTATCATCTGCCTTTTGCATGCCTTCCTCTTCAAGTGATAAGGGTTGGACAGACACAGTTCCTCCCTCCCTTGTTCACAGCACAGACCTTTGTGGAAAACACTGGGCTGTTGCCAGGAGGAGGAGTTGGATTGCGTCTCCTACTCTCAGCATGTTTCACCTCTCAGTGCATGTCCTGTCCCATACTTTTTTCCTGTGAATATCTGCTTGTTAATAATGGATGGCATAGCACCACCAACTCACCCTGTGGAAGGTCTGCCTGCAAATACCCTTTAGCCTTGTAGTTCATACCTTGTCCTTAGAGGAGCTGGGAGGAGAGGAAGGGGGAAAGGAGATGAAAACCCTTCACAGGAAGAGAAAGTTTTCAAAACTGGGTCTTCCACATTCCTGCTGGACTGGCTATTGAGTAAGTTACAGAGATGCTTGATTCCCTTCTATTCATCTAGCACAAAATAGCAGAATGCACGCTACCCAGCAAGTTCAGACAAATAGCTCTAGGATGCCAAATCTGCATTTTCCCTTGAAGAAATAATCCTTCTCCACAACCCCACTTCCAAATGGATTAAAAAGAATCTGTCAGCCCATCCCTCCAGGCTTGCCTATATAAAAGCAGCACTCCATAAGAACATTTATCTCTTGAGTCAGAATAGTTTTCCATCTAGTAAATAAAGTATTTCTTAGTCCTAATAAAGAACAACAATTCATAGTTAATATCTTTAACAAGGACTTTTGATACAGTTCCAGAAAAATAAACCTGCAACTAATATCTTGGGTTTGAGAGTGTTACTGATCTTGGCAAGTCAATCTAGTGAATGGCTTTGGAGGGTAAGGAAGACAATATAAACCCTGTGGGTAGGATTTCCTAAAATGGGTGCAGAGAGGAGCAGTTCTAAGAGGCAGAAGGAAGGGGTGGGGGGAAACTACTCCTGCTTCTCTCTGGCACAGCAATCCCTAACTGGTCCCTGAGCAAAAGGGACATTCATATTCCATTCCTGTCCCTCATAGCAGAGACACATACATGCACTGTAGCTCCTGTATCAGATAAAACCCTTACCTTCCGTCTCACCATCCTTATTTCACTCTGTTGAGCATAGGATGGCCCCGTAGGCCAACTCCGCTCTGAACAGTGTCAAATCTTCTGGGGAGTTCATGGCCAAGAAATGTAGAGAGCTGTGGAAAGCACGAAGTGTACAAAAGGACACAACAGGAAAACAAATATGTACAAAACACAGAGAGCAGAGAATGAAGAAATTATTCAGAAACACTTTTGTGAGAACAGATGGATGGAAATGCTAGACAAATACTGCAGCAACTGTCCTTGGTACAGTGTGATGGAGTCGCAGGGATGGAGGCAATTGCCTATCACTCCAGTCCCAGGAGGAGGTATTTCTCACAAAAATATTTCAGGAGCACAATAGGATGAGAGCAAATGACTTAACCACTTGCCAAGCAGCTTCCTGTGCAACTTAGTGAGGAAATGAGTGGTCTTCTGGAAGGACTGGACTTCCACAATTAAATGTTTTGGATATCACTCCTGTGTCTGGCTACATCAGTGGGTACTGCTGAGACTTCCTGTCGTGGACGCATGTCCCACTGTCAGTCAGGACAGCAAGTGGACACTGGATTATCCTTTAGCCATGCCTGGTGAAGCCAGACAACACGATACAGGGGGCCATCTGCTGCTGCGTGATGTTAAGCACTGATACACAGTTTCTGGGCTGGAGTCCTAGAAACTTTGTGGAGAGAAAAAGTCCACAGGATGGAAGAGGGCAAACAAGGATTCCTTTGATAGGGATGGGCACTGAAAGAAAATAAAATTGTAATTTGTCCAGGTAGGTAAAGCATAGGCATGCTCATAGCACAAAAGGGGATTCAGTGGAAAAATCTCCAAACTACTGCAGTTGGCTGTTGCACTAGAAGCAATATAGCTACCCTATCACAGCACTGTATGAGCACAGTAGATTTTAATCATCTGATTTAAAAGGCAAAGCTTCTTATGTTGTCCCTGGCAATATGCTGGAATTGTTACCAGCTGGTCCTGATCTAGTATTTCCACACAGAACTATGCTCTGTCTTGTAGATCTACAAATAAACCACTTAGCTTGTGAGTCTTTTCCCAGTTCTGTATTTCATAATCTGGAAACATCCTAAGTATCCCTAATGAGGTCTCCTGGAATCACCTCCTGCTTTATGAGCCCTATAAATCCCATTTAAAAAGCATCTTCTTAGGGACAACTACTGGCAAAGCATTATGTTGAAAAAGTTTGGATGAACAAAGACCTGAAGAAAGATCAAGAAACAGCTGATGAGAATTTTTTTTTGTGGGTGTTCCCAGTGTCCCATAACCACAGTTTGTGGTGACCAGCTCAGACAGTGCTTGGAGTGCTAGAGGGTCACAAGACACAGGCGATTACTGGAGAGAAAAAAATACATATATACATTCAGTGCAGTATAAGTATTGGTTCTGAGCATTTACAAGCAGAAGGAGGAGTGGTCATTTTTGGTCACACAGTCACAAGGCCTGAACAAGCAGTAATGGCTCATAACATAGAATTTCTGTGGCTTGCACCTACCTTTATTTTTTTGCAGGGGGTGACTGCTCAGCTGCGATTCCCTTATATTGCTTGGCACTGCAGGGGTATGGATGATCCCACAGAGGTGGGTTCTTCTCATAGGTGCACAGCAACAGGATACAAATAGTCACGAGCTGTAGTAAAGGAAATCCTGACAAGATAAAAGAAAAAAATGCAAAAATTTTTCCACTGTGACAGTGGTCAAGCAGTGGAACATGCTGCCCAGAGAAGTTTTGAAATCCCTGTCTCAGAAATAGATGGGACATAGCCCTGAGCAAGCTGATCAAACTGTGAAGCTGGCCCTGCTTTGAGCATGATCCTCGCTCTCCCCTCTGTTCTTACACAGCATAGCTTCTCCTGGATGGACAGTGCATTACTCACCCAGTTACACACTGGTCTCTCATACTGCTTGTAGTATTTTAGCACTTAACTTGCGGTCAGCCTGTGAGAGATGAAGTTTAGTTTGCTAAATCCGAAGCGCCAGCCAGGAATGACCAAGGCCACACTCTCCCCTCACAGTTTTGTGCAAAGTGAGGGTCCTGCAGTTATGAATTATGCTTCAATCATAGTGCTTTGTAAATCCAGGCATGTAAGGGGAAGCTTGAGTTTACATGGTGAACCAAGGCACTCCCCAGTCTCATTTCTTACCAGCAGTCCCTCAAGGTCACACTGTATTCCTTGTAAATTCAATTCTCCCTTTTCACCACAGCAAAACCAGGAAAGTATGACTGCATCTGTCATGTAACCATCACAGCCCAACAGCAGCTATGTCTGCACAGATCACAGCTACTGTGGATAGAGTCCTTCACATGTACATGACAACTAATGACTTGCCTGTAGGAGAAGTCCTGAAATTCCTGCTTGCACAGTTGCTTGCATCCAAGGCACAGCTGAAGCAGCAGAGGCCATACCTTGCCTAGCCAGCCCTCAAGTGTTACTGAAGAACTGTTTAGATTTGTTCATCCCTCCATGTGTTCAGAAGACTTAACATTGCCCAGGAGCTTCCTCTAAAAATGCCAGGATTTGAGCTGCTTACTGGCAATCTCTTTTCCTCCATTTATCCCAGCTGAAACCTAGCTGTGATTAATATTCACATGTTCTGATGGATTCTCTCTAAGCAATACTAACAGACCACTCAAAAGCCTTCAAGGCTTCAATCTTTTTGATGTGGTTTTGCTGGCTAGTACAAAACCTGAATGAAATTACAGCCTGACTGAAAACCATAGAACATCATCCTCTTTAAAATCATAGATCTTCCTGACGTAGCAATGAGCTGCTCCGGAATATTCATCTTGATGGCTTACATTGCAAAACAGACAGGGCAACATCCTACTTGGTTGAATAGAAGGTGATGTGGTCACTGCAGCTGAACCTTCTGCTCTGTCACAAGTACTTCCATGCATGCTCGTTTTCCATAGTAGTGGAGGTCTCAGGAACCACTAATGAGGAATAGCAAGCAAGTCTGCCTTTCCAACCAGAGTCTTCCCAAATGAGAGATTGTGGGAACTGCATGGATGGGCTCCAGATGTGGTGACCTCACAGACCATGAGACAAGTTGGCAGTGTGCATCTGAGCTACCCAGGTAGCGACCAAAGCATTACGCTGCACTTACGGATAGCAGCAGAACTGGGGTGATGCCAAAGCTGGGGATTTTATTTATAAAAAGGTTTGTCTTGTGAGAAAAATAAGGGAAAACCAAAGCATTTTGGGTAGCTAGTGCAGTGATGACAGTTACTAATAGTTCCAAAAGTAGATTATGTGAACTTTTGTTTTATGCTTCATGAAACTCCGCAGTACATTGTAAGAAGTCCTTTCTAAGTTACTTCATCACACCACAGGGACTTCATCTGAGCCTAAGTCATTCACTGCACTGAGCACCTAACATGCAATTCTGAATACTGAGAAATTTTTTAGGATTCCCCCTGCCTCTGAGAACAGGCATTAGGAAGGGATCCACCTTGTGCCTGGGGTGAAAGAAGAGGTGAAAGGAAGGTTCCAGTGCTTCTTTTCCCCTGCTGCTTTTCCCCAGCACAGGGAAAGGATCCCAGCCACACCTGGGGCTGTGCAAGGCTTTACCTTGTAATAATGCATGCAATATTCTTACATGCCCCTTATGAACTCCAGGAACTGGTGCCTAAAATAAAGGAAAGTCATTTAATGGGTGCAGTTTACCTTAGATGTGAGCCATGAGGGTGCTTCTTGGAACATTGTACTTATAAAGCCAACAACTGCATCAGATACTTCCTGAAGAGCATACAAATATCTTGATAGTATTTCTCTCACAGCTCACACAGTAGCTTTATATATGTTCTTCTGACAGCTGCAATTTCAGTTCTCTAAATATTGCATTCAGTCAAATTATAGGGTCAATATAACGTGAGTCTGATCTGGCTTGTAATGCCATCCTGCTAACATAACTCTCTAAATGGACTTTCTTGGGCAGCCAAATCATTCAGTGCTCACTTCAGAGTGCTCTGGTGTTAAACATGTGACAACAAAGAGCAGAAAAACTGAAGCAGAACTTAATGCCCTCAGAAAAGGTCCCACAAACAAAGCTAGTTTTATGTCTGTCCTGCGGTATCTACAAGAGTATATTGCTCAGAAAACATGAAAGGCAGCTTAGCACCCAGACTTGTAGAGAGAGCTGGGCAATAAGACTCTTTCTCTGTTTAATCCCTTTGTAGGAAAGCAGCCAAAAACTATCATACTTTAAAGAAAATGTCTGCAAGCTCCGACATGCAACAGATACTTGAGTTTTCAGCTGGCCTAGCTACGTGACTTGTTTCTTAGTTTACTGAATAAAACTTAAAAGCTGAAAGGCAAGGCCCATATGGATATACTTAAGAGAAGTCTTTTCTCCCTGTCTCCCCCCTCACTGAATATCCATTTCAAATGGGACAAGGTTGGTAGGGTTTGGGTTTTGGCCATGAAGAACTCAGCCCAGCAGCCTGTTTGCTGGGTGGAAGAATCGAGGCATTCAGCATGGCTCTTGTTGATCCAATTATAATGGATTTACATTAACAAAGTGGTGCAGTGAGCAGAAATTTTCTAAGTGGAAAGGTCTGCTTCAGTTGCCCTGCTAGCGTGTTTGCATGTGCCTGCCAAATAAACATCTCCTGCTGGGTGATTGGAAACAAGTGTAAGAAGTTCTGCTAATCCTTACGGTATAATCTCTGCTCTACAAAGACTCCTCCAACCACCGTATCTGACATGGTTACATAGCAAAGCCTGTGAGCTGGCAGTGAGAGCTGGGTGCATGGCCACCTTGAGATCCCACCTGGTGCTGGGCTGTGGATGGAAAACTCCTGGGGTTTGCACCCTGCCCACCCACTTCCTCCAACAGTCTTGTCCTGCGCAAAACTTGCAGGGAGTGAGGGATGTTCTGTAGAGGGTATTAGATCATGAAGAGATGGAAACCCAGGGCATGGAGATAGTGTGGAGCCCCAGGGCCCTGCAGGAGGGTCAGTATCACTCCTGCAGCCTCACACAGCTGTGCATGGCTGACATTGACGGCTGCCATCAGCTTGGAAGTTAGGTGTGCTCCTTATGCTATGAAAGGTTGAGAGGTGTTTGCTGCTTTGAAGCTCTATGGTAGACTCTGTTATCCTTTTCTAATATGCAGCCTTGCAGAGAAATGCCCTCCTTGCTGCGCTTTAACAAATCAATAGTAACACTAGGTATTTTAAAAAAATAAAAGAAAAAAAAGGGGGGTGGGGTGGGAAAGGTGGAAACCATTATTAAGGTGTAAATACAATTTGTGTCCTGAAAACTCTGAGCTTATCTAGCTTCTATTAGCTTTGAGAGGATCACAGTAGTTTGCTGTGTGTGTTGCGATGCCCTGCAACCAGAGAGAAGTCACCTACATTTCACAATTACGAAATGAGCTTCGGTACAGCGCAGCATGGAAAACAAACCTCTGATTGCAGAGCTGTGCTAAAGTAATAACACAGCTTTATGGTCTTTGATGCCCAAATTTCTTTCGTTGTCTTATACTGCACTCACTTCTGTCCCAGTCCACTGGGTGTGCACTGGTCAGACTTGACACTGGGTATTACTTACTTGTTTGAAGGAAAAATGGTCATATAAGATTTTTTAATTACTATTGTTTTCTAGAAGAAGGAACAGTGGTGCTTTCTGTCTTCCCAGTCTCTTCTGGTTTCTTTTGTTCTTCCATTGCCATCTGCATCCCTGATGTTCTTTATCCATGTGCTTAAGCTAATCCCTTGCTATCAGAGGATAAGACAACTACATGTTTTCCTTTCCCACTCCCTAAAACGTGAAGTAGAAAATTGCCTGAGACTAGTATGAGTATTAAAACAAAAAGCTGACGAACTGCTCTCCTCACAGGTGTGTACAAACTTCTGCTCTCTCTTTCATACTCAAGGTAGATCCAATGATCCACATGCATATGAAGGTCAGTGGGACCGAGGGGCAGAGCAGAGAAAAATTACATAAAACCAAGACCCCCACCACAGCCACATATACGACACAAACCTCATGCTGGGGAGCTGAGCACTGCCTTGCCCCATCCCAGCATGAAGTGGGAGTAACTGTTGCTTAGGGCTTACCTGCAATGACGATTGGGTGTCTTCTCATGGGAACCAGCAGGAGTGAGGAATTTCACTTACAAACACAGGTGTTTTTATGGAATCCTTCCTTTTCAGCCTCTTCCCATTGTCTTCATGGCACTTTCCCATTATTCCTGCAACAGGAGTGAAACAGAACCCTCAGCTACCAGCTGGGAAGGCCTTATTTTCCAGGGGTAACCATGATGTCTTCCCAAGAGTCACCTTGTCTGGCTCTCAGGGGAGACTCTTGTTTGGTGCACGAAGGTGAGTCTGAAGGTGTCCAGTGATCAGCCCCAAAGCCTGATGCATCCTATTACTCCCAGCACAAAATGTGTTGTTGGAACCTCAAGCCTTAAACCACCGTGAGCCATGCCCACACATCCTAACCTTTCTGGCTTTGGTGTTTCAGTGCAACACAAGCCAAAACAGCTCAGGCAACCTAATCTCCAGCACTGACAACTGTCCAAAGGTCCCAGGGCACAAAGGGCTCAGTGTAGATGCTGAGTATTGGGAAGCACTATCTTCAGGTGTGCTCCCTGTCCTTGGGGAATAGCACTAGCTTCCCAGTTAACCTCAGCTGTCATTGCCTGGGGGACAGATGTACACACACCCCGTCCCTGCAGAAATCAGTCCAGCAGCCAGGATCCAGGCAGCGTAGAACTGCTGTTGCCCCAGCCTCCAAGACCCATGCAGATGCAAACACTGCCCCTGACAGGCTTAGCCCTTTAGCCAGCCATTGCAGCTAGAGCAAACCCATTACCAACAGCATAGCCTTGAAGCCTCAGAGACCCTGCTCCATAACTCCCTGGGCAGACATAATCTGCACAGGTCTCCGACTGCATAATCCAGCCTGAGCATCCCCTTTCCAGGTGGATGGATAAAAGACAATGGGAGGGAGCTGAGGAAGGCAGGACCTGAAAGCTGCATGTGGTCCATTGATGAGTGATGAGCAGCTGCTGCACTGCTCTTGGTCCCCTTTATTAAGCAGAGGAATGGGAGAACTATGTGGTAGATACTATGAGCTTAAATACCCCTGGTGTATCTCAGGAGTATTGTTCAAATCAACAGAGGACAGGGAAATACTGTGAGGGAAGGTATAGTGAAGATCACTTCTTCAGTCTTGGGTACAGCATTGGAAAGAATGCAGGAGACATAAGGCCGGAAGAAAAGCAGAACAAAATGACTGTCCCAGCACTTGTGTAGCAATGCCATTGCAGCAAACCTCAAAGCTCACACACACTCTCACCAGCACCACAGATCAGGCAAAATTACTTGTGGTGGCATAAAGAGACAAGACACACCAGTTAGCAGGGCCTCACCAGCCCACCTGGGTTCACTCTAGTGCTCCTGCTCCCAAACCCCACTGTACTCCACCACACATGCAAATCCTGGATGCTTCTAGCTGCAAATCTTAGCTCATCAAGGGTGGGATAGCCTGAAAGTTCAGCAACTGGTCTGTCAGTGGTAATCTTAGGAAAACAGCACTTGTTCTCATTGCGAACTTTCTCTCTCCTTTCTTTCTTAATTTTAAGGTTAGGGGCATTGTTCCTTTTACAGGGAAGTCCTGCTGCTGCCCAGTTACCAACACTCATTTACTACTGTCAGCTCACTGAGTTAGCCGCAATAGGTTCTTCTAAAACAGCCTTCACCCATCCACAGCCCCAGTGGTGCAAGGCTGCTACTCCAGAGCTCTTCTCTGGGCTTTTTTCATAACCTCGCTGCTTTTTTCACAGAGTGGCTGCTAACACTGGGGCTGGGGCTTTCTGGGCTTTTTAGGAGGATTTTAGAAGATCCTTCTTAGAGCTCTGATCTCTTTTGGGGCTCCATCTCTCCCTGCTATCAGAAATCAGGACACAGCTACATGATGTCGATACCACCCTGGGCAAAAGCATAGTTGGTAACATTTAGCCAGCTACTGGGAGCTACAGAAATAGCCTGCGGGTGCAAGGGTTTGTTCAGCATCTCACCCTTTTAAACCTTTTTTTAGGAGAAAAGCCAGATACTGCTTCCATATTCAACACTCTGTCTCCCAGAGTGGTCATATGATTCTTGTCCTCAAGTGAACAGTGTGTTTTTACTTCAGTAACCCTGCTTGGCAGGCTACTGCACACATTTGTTATTTTCTGCATGATAAAGTGCTTTTCAGTCCAAATTTTTTTCTTTTCTTTCTTCTTTTCTCTTTTTTCTTTTCTTTTTATTTTCTCTTTTTTTCTTTTATCTTTTCTCTTTTCCTCCTTTCTTCCTTCTTTTTTTTTTTTTTGTCTGTTTTTCTCTCTTTCACTCTTTCTTTTTGGATGGACACTTATCTACTCACCTCTGTGAGGCTGAAAAGAGTAACCAGGACTCAGGTGATCTTTTCTTTTTATGACTGCAGAGTTTTTAAACTCTAAAGGAAGCTCTGAGGTTTTGGCAGCCCTTTTGCAAAGCAGACCAAATTTGGAATTTTATTAAGATGATGCGGTAAGAAATCTTCCTTCCTGGCCAGGGAGGCAAAGCACCCGAGCAGGGAACAGTCTGTCAGTGATTACTGAATGGCAGTTGTGATTTCTGTGCCTATGAGCTGCCTGGTCTGAGCAGAAGTGGTTCAGCTCTGCAGGGTCCCATCTGGCTGGAGCAGTGGGGATGTCCCCATGCCCTGACCACAAGGAGGGCTTCATCTGCCAGGCACAGAGAGCTGGGGCTGGTCTTGGTGCCTTGCCCAGTACCTGGGTGGCCCTGTGCACATCCACGCTCACCCTTCTGTCCTCCTGGCATCTGAGCATGAAGCCCCACGGCTGCTGAACACCCAGCCACTATACAAACTCGCACCCTTCTGGTGGGCAGCATTCAGTGCCCCCAGCACATATGCACACGGAGGAGAAAGGGGCTGCTTATTGTTCAGTAGGATGAGGCTAGATATATTCTGCTCTTTTTCTCAGATCTAATTTTTTTTTCATCCCAGATTTCGAAGCAAATGCTTTTGTTTTCCAGGCCCTTTTAAATCTTTTTTATTTTATTATTTGAGCTCATATCTATGGTTGGAAGGGGACATAGGGAAATGGAAAGAGCAAGCCCAGCAAAAGGAAATGGTGATCTGAGGCATCCCCTCATGTCTCCTTTGTTTAACAGAGGCATTGTTAAAAAGTTGTTCTGTTTTATTTGAAAGTTTAAATAATCATTAGAAGAGCGTTCAGAATCTGGGTTCAAGTCCTCAGCCAGAAAGTCCAGCAACCACCCAGCTGGAGACTCTGCTCTCGCCTGCTCTAATATGCTTTTTCACCCCCTACCAAACAATTCTGGAGAGAAGTAGATAAAGACAGCTCTCTTCTTCCTTCCTTCCCTCTGTGACCCTAAAACTCCAGTGGCAAAGACACTTGCTTACTCAGCAGCAAAGGAAAGAGGATTAACCCCTGTCTTTCTGGAGAAAGATTTTATCTGCCTGTCTCCATTTGCTAGTGCTGCTTGGGATTCAGCAGAACCTCCCTTTTACTTACATTTCTAAAATGCTCAAATGGGGTTGCTTTCATAAATCCCGTACTCATTTTTTAATTCGCTGAACAAATTAGTTAAATCCTGGGCCTGTGCATGAACACTTTTAGATCAGCTGGAAACAGAGTTTTCAGTCAATAAATAAATCCCAATTTAAAAAAACCCCAAACCCAACAACAACAAAAAAGCCCAAAACAACAACAAAGTGTGCAGTTCCAGACTGGGCAGTGTCCCTCCCTCACTTTCCAAAAGGCTTGGCTTTCTTACAACACCCAGCAGAGCTGAGCATGCCATCTCCTTCTGCTGTCCACCTCCCCAGGCCCCCAGAAGCAGCATTGTCTCTGCCAGCCCCAGGTTCACCCAAGAGTCCAGAGAATAGCACAACAAGGGACTCGGGATAAGTTTTGCTTTTTCTAGACGGAAAAGTGTGCTGAACATCTTGCTTTCCTTTCCCCAGACTGTAATAATTTGTTGGTGTTAGACAATGAAGTTATTAAATGCTCCTGTTGCAGGGATTGCCATCCATTTTGTGTTATACCAGATCTTTAGGATGGGATTTCTTCAACCAAACTTGGAAGGCTACTCTAGATAGGTCTCTATTTGGGCAACTTATTTAGGCTTCCCTTGTATGGGCAGTGGAAAGTAAGGGGCTTTTCTAGTGTCTAGCCCTTCAAAGAGGACCATCCTCCAAAGAAAAACTCAGGAAGCTGTATGGATGGTGGCACAGAAATACCTGTCTCTGCACTGAATAAAAAGGGAAGTTGTGAGGGACTTTTCCAGATGTAGATACCACCCTTGGAGATGCTTTATACTTCAGGAAAATTAGATGAATGCTATTCTCAGAGACAGTGCATTTTATGACCCAGCACTCTGGGCTTCTACATGCCTTGAATAGCTCTGCGGTCTCTGCAGCACTGTCTGGACGCCTAGATGCCTTCCCCTAAAGCAACTGAAGCACAGCAGCAGTTCACTATTCTCAGCAATGTTGTAAAAGTGCTTACTGATGTCAAGATACTCCTTAATGCGACTGAGAACCATTTCCACCACTTTGCAGTTCTGTGAGGTTACGGCATCACACAATGGAGCTATTCTAGAGAAGCTGCTAGAGAAGGGAAAGGGACAGGCAGAGAGAGGGAGCAAAGTGAGGCTCAGACATCCCACATGTTTCCCAGAGGAGACAAAATTCCCTGACCCTCTGCCAGAGCAGCACCACAGAACAAGATGGTGTTCCAGGAAGGCTGGAATTGAGGTTTTTTACCTCAACCAGTAACAAAATACTCTCCAGACCATACAACCACAAATTCCAGCCCATTGAACCACACCATTTCAACAGCAGAGAAGTTCTCCAAAGCATTAATCTATGCCATGGTAGCAGCTTAGGTTTCCGATGTAGACAGCAGACCACTTGAGAGATTCCAAGCACCCAAGCTAGCAGTTGGATTGGTTTAGGCTTGTAACACAGAGCCACTCTCAAAGTGCTTGGCTTGGCTATTGCCTACACATTGAAGCAGCAAGCCCTGCAGTTGCATAAGCAGATAAAACAGGGCTAAATGGAGGCTGCTGCCAGATGGGTAGCCAGTCCCAACCTCCTCCTTTCTGCTATCTGTGATCCTGTCCCTTCTCCTCCCACTCGTATCACTTGTGAAAGCCCGTGAGCTACCCAAATTATATGTTCCTTGTACAGGGCATGTTTCAGCCAGAGCAACAAGCCTCAGGATTGCTCCCACAATTCTAAGAGCTGGTGTAAGGGAGGGAATAGGAGTCTGGGGAAGAGGGAGAAGGTGCGACTTACCTCTCAGCAGTGGAGCATGGTTTTCAAATGGGTGAGTCAATTGCGTAACCACGTCTTATTTTAAAAGACAGCAGCAACAGTAATTTTTAAAGTAATATGTACAAATCTGAGCTTTTTCTTTTTCCTGTTGGCTCAGAGGTCCCCCACCACGTTTGGCTTGTATCTAAAGCTGCACCAATTCCTCTCATTTTTTCATTTCTGCAACAGGAGAGAGAAGAGCTGCTCCCGACAGTACCCCGCCCTTGGGACACCCACATCTGCTCTCCCCTGGGCTCACCTGCGAGTGCACCACACCCCCCCTCCCAGCTGGAAGACATCCTTGAGAGAAGGTAATAAAGACCCGCAGGGGAAAGATGTTTTTTTCCAATCCTAGGAATGAGCTGGCCTGGTGCGATAGGAAGCGATGTGAGGGAACTGAACTGTAGGAGTTTGCCCTGAGGCTTTGAGACCTCCGGAGGAGACCTTCTCCACCATGAGAAGCTTCTCACTGAAGCAGAAGCCCATGACCCTTTGGCTATGACAGGAAACCTGGTCCCAGGGGAAAAAGTCAGAGAAAAAGCTTTGATATCCCCCATGCTATGAACTTTCCCTGTAAGAGGAATATTATGGCTGCACAAAAGCATGTGTCACAGGAAGAAAAACATCACAGAGATCTAAAATTGAATAATCCACACAGATCTAACAGCTAAAATAAAACCAGAAACAAGCTTTCACAGCTACATTTCTTGTGAAATATGAAAAAGACATCAAAAGAAACTATGTCACTCATTTCAGCCTGGAAAGAGGTACAACAAAAATTACATCATCCGTAACCTGCTCATGATGATTTTTCTCTGTCCTGTTCAAATGAAAAGAACAGACAGAAATGATGTAGTCTTGGCAAGTGTTACTTTAATTCATCAAAATTTATTCTATATCTCTTTTCTGCCAAGCAATTGTATATTGAAACATGTGCAGACAGGGTTGTCCTTCAGCAGTGGTCTTGGGTTTTGTTCTCTGTTTTCACATAAATTCTATATAGATAGTAATATACACACATATACACAGATATACAGAGAGAGATACTGGCAAAAAGCAAGCTCTTTATGAGGCTGAGTAATAATTAGAGATCTTTCACTCAAAAAGTTGAAAGCACGCAGGTGCTTCTGTATTTAGAAAGGGGTTTACAATGCATAGACGGACATCTAGTAAACAAAGTATCTTCTGGCCACAGGATTTACACTATTCCTGCTTTTGAAGACTACTAGGGAGATTTAATTCCCGGTAGCAATTCTGTATCAAGCCTGGGATAATACTGAGACAAGACTGAAGATTTTTCTTTTGAGAGCTTAGTTTTGTCCTTATATTCCACTATTTTCTTAATTTGGGGCAGAGTTGACTTTTGGTGGGCTTTTTTTTTTTGGTAATAAATTGACACAGAGCTGCTGCAACATGCTACATGCAAGAACCTTTTCCTACCATTTTTCATACCAAGATAGTATGTGGAAAAGCTTTGCAAGCAACAGAACTGAGATTTATTCTGGTTGCAGTATTCGTAAGAATAGCTGCCTGGCCCGACAGTCCTACAACAGTCAAAGGCCAAACCCTGCCCCCTTCTACTTGGACTGGTGTTTTTCTCTTACAACTTTACTTGGGAAATGGAGATATGATGGGCAGGTTCTTTATATGAGGGATTTTAAGCCTAAGACTCAAGTAAAACCTCGGATCATATATATTTAAGTTGTACTTAAAAGTGGCTGTTAAGCTCCTAAGCGTTTTAGCTGGTTTTGACAAAGATACTCAAGAATGTAATAAAACCGCATCAATTTTTACATAAACCTTACTTCAAAAAAAAGGAGCAAAAATTATGCTCATTATTTTGCTTAATATTTTATTCCATCAGTTTGGCATAAGATAGAAATTAAAGACAACATCTCTGAATATGCCTTCAACTGCATTAAAATTAAGACTAATACGTTTTATAAAATTATTTTGCTATGATACACTTTCCCTTACCAAGTGATAAAAAGATTTTTCTCTGGAAATACTGAAGCACATTGCCACCTGCTGGCCATAAACAATTTTGCAATTTAAACCCACCAGAGGATGTCTAAAACAGCGACATTTAACAATGCAACACACAATTATTGAGGAAGTACTGCTGACCCAGAATTTGGCACAATATTTACTGAAATGCAGCTGTGAACTTCTCCAAACATCATGTTAATTTCTGAAACTCTGTGTGACTCCCTTTTCATGTGTCTTTCTTTTTTTCCTTTTCCTTTCTTAAAGCTGAAGCTTTGTTATTGCAAAGGAAAAGCCATATTCTTTCTCGGTTGTTATACACCTCTATTTATTTGCTTTGGTTTTCTAAAATTTGGGTTCCAGTTTATTGTTTTAGAACAATACATAAAATCATACATTTATAAATATATATATTATATCCTGTATACATAACATTGGTTTTCCTCTAGAATGGAAGGGCAGACCTTTGCACTACATCCTTAGTTGGTTTAGGCACGGCCTTGCTCTTAGTTGATTCTCTGAGCTGCTTCCTGTCAGAATCTAGAAATAAAAAACCCAACACGTTTTTACAATCTTGTATCAAATTTTAATTTTGTTTGCAAATATATTTATAAGAAAAAAATATTTGGTATTTTCCCCTCTAAGCTCACTACTACCCTTATAAAATATATGGCTTTTCATGTCCCATTCTATTTTAGTGTTTTTCAATAGGCAGTGAAAAGGAGGACAACTTCTCCCTTTAACAGTTTTTTTTTTTATATAAGCACAGAAACCAGCTTGTGCACTTTCTATAGAATTCCAATGCATATCATGGTATGTAAGTGCAGTGACTTTTTAAAAAAAGCAGTCATGATTGATTGACCTCTGTTTATGAAAACATAATACATGATTATCATACAATACCCATTACAGAATATACAATCATCAGAACTGCAGATATATAAATACATTTTAGCAACATCAAAGCAACGGTTTTATCTCATACACAGCATACGCAAACAGAGTTTGACTAAAACTTTCCTCTTTTCATGGTTTTATCTCAGAAGCTTGCTGAAAAACAGGAACATACTGTACTTGTAAATGGACTGCTTGACAGTGCTGTTAAGAAAATAAAGTGAACAAAGTTTAAAAAAAGTATATGCAATTCAGTTGGTATAAAACAAAGAAGCCCTCCCCATTTTCCAATGTCACTGTTGTTTTCCTACGAGATGGGGGGTCCAGGTACTGGGACAGTTCTGCAGAGTCTGATCATACAAGGGTTTCTGGGAGGGCATCAGGGTTATCAGCTGATAATAGCTCCCAAATTTGCCACCTTTCCCTTTGCCAATCATGCCAGTCCGCCTCTGAAACATTTCTACTGTTTTGACTGTGAGGTGCTGTGGAATAGATATGACCTGCTTGGGTGTGTGGGGCCAGCCGCTCCTGCCTGGAGGTGACCTGGTCAGGGGCTTTGGCTGGTGGTCCTCCAGCTGCTCTTGTCCCTGAACTTTTTTCTTGGCGTTGAAGTCTCCACAAATTGTGCAATGTTGAAGAAGCGCTTGATCGCTGTGAGAACACGGAGCTTGGTTTTGCTGCGCCTGGGTAAGGGGGTGGTGGCCGCTCTTTTCTGTAGGACAGCTTGGCTGTGCTTTGTGAACAAACCACATTCGAGTCACGGTCAGTGAGGTCCTCCACGCTGCTTAAAGTCAAGTGCTGCTCCGACTTGGAGTGTGACAGGTCTGAACTCCTACTGCCAACTTCAATTTGTGGGTTACTGCACACCCGAGGCACTGTGGGATGGAGCTGACACTCAGGAATGGCAGCAGTTGTCTGGCTCCTTCGCATGACCTGCCCGCTGGTGTCCAATTCAGAGGAGCTGCCCTGCCACTGAGGAGAACACATGGCTAGGTTCCCATAGGAAAGAGAGCACTGCCCGGGTCGCAACATGCTGCTCTCATAGATGTTTCCGTAAGAACCTGGGGACCAGAATCAGAAAGACAACATCAGACTGTGTAATCATTTATGTGGCACTTAACAAGTTAGTGCTTTTCCCCTGCATCACACTGTAAAAGAGGGATGGGAACTTTTATCGTTAAGTTATGTGACTGAAGGTGTATCAGCCTTACCACTGGCCAAACCTGGGGATAAAGAGCAGCAGCCCTACATCTATCTAAACCATATCTAATATATTACCTAGTGACCAATACTTTGCTCTGACATAAAGCTTTGCAGCACTTAATGTCTTTCAAATGCTTGAAAAGCAGGAGTTGTTTTAGTCTCAAAGTTTCTCTGGGAAGTAGATGAAGATGGGAGAAAAACAAAGGCAGAATGAGTCAGGGACTTGCCAGGACCACATAGGCCAGTGGCAGGGTCAGCACCCAGGACTGCCAACCTCACAGCCTGTGCTTGTGCCACTGCAGCAGCCACCCTCAAATCCCCCTCCAATAACTTGTAGAAAAATATGAAACTATTTTTGAAGTAATTTTAAAACTACTTTTTTTTAATTAAATTGTGACAGTTTGAAATGTTGCCATATTTGTATAACCATAGAATCACAGAATGGTTAGGGTTAGTCACCTTTCTTTTAAAAGTCCAACTCTGGACAATGTGAATTTTCCTACTGGTTTCACTGTGATTTCTCAAAACCAAAGAATTGTTTATGTCTTTGCTAGATTTGGGTTTAAAACTTGAGAAATAACTGACCTGTCACGGCTGAATCTTTGCAGCCACTTTTCAGCGTTGAATGCCACGTACCCCAGATATCAAAATGATCTTCAGAAACATCTAAATAGCAGTAAGAGCAGGAAGAAAATGATGAGTCTCTTAAAGCCATTATTTAGAAACATACAAACAGAATGGTAAAACCTTACGTAAGGTATCAAGAGTTGTTAATACACACTAGTATCTGACTTAATAGCACCTAACACAAACACCTCAAACGTATTTGTTCACAGTTACTTGCTGTTTCAGGCTCGGATCCTGTGATGAATTCAGTAAGCTCTGGATGGGTAGAATATCTGTGTTTGCAGGGAACATGGAATTTCCTTTAAGTCCTCAGTTGGGAGAATTTGCACAAGAACAGGAGGATTTGGGCAACTGAAGGCTGACCAAATGGCAAAGCTCCCTCAGATAGACTCGCAGGTCACTGTAAGGCAGGCTCTACCAACCCAAGCGATGCTGCAGGTCTCACACAGAAGTGAAGACACGGAATAGGGATCTAATGAAATGCACACACCAAGCACTGGGCTGGATTATAACTGTTTTCATGTCTTTTCCTGATTCCACCTGGCAGTAAAGGAATTTCCTAATTTGTTGTGGTCCAGTAGCACTGTGATGCATATTAAAGTCCATAAGATGGTTTAGTATGATAAAACTTCATGCAATTTCCTGTTCATAGTAGAAGTCTGACCAAATTTTGAAGCCTATTCAGAGATTTAGACACTGAATGCAGAAGTTAAATGCCCATTGGCATTTATAAAGCATATAGTTGAGATAATAGTCTAAATCCCATTAATTCCAAAGGGAATTAAGTGCCTAACCAGTATATCTGAAATGAAATGGTTTTAAAAATACCACCAAACAGTTAACTGCATCCCTACGCATTAAGTTCTTAAAGTTTGGCTCACTAAATATGCGTTTCAAGAATACAAGGTTGATTTTTTTTTTAATACTTTTAAAATAAAGTGAAGTGCTAGTGAGCTATCAGTTTAAACCACAGTTCTTTACAGAAGAAATCATTCAGGTGTGCACTCCCTAGGTAGCTATGGAAATTACAGATCCCTGCACTACTACTGCCAGGTATGTAATTGGTAGCAGATGTAAAGCTGTATAGCTCAGCTGTGTTCTCCAGCGGGAGGGTGTTGAGGTCATTCTTTTCAACTGGAGAAAATTTGTAGCTTTGCATCTTAAAGCCTCACATTTTTCCAGTCCAGACCATAATCTTGCAGGTATTACAGTCCTACGGAGCAGGACTAAGAAATCAGTCTTTGCCATGCTGTCACAGACAGGATGAAAAGCAAGAGACACATAGATCTATTTTCCTAAGTAATAGGTCCAAGTTTTGAGAAATGCCATTCCAAGAGAATCCCTGACAGCTGGCGGAGCTAACGAGGAGAACTGAGGACCCTCAGAAAGGTCTGTGCTCACACAAAACAAGGACATTGGTCATTTTTCATAAGTTTATTTACACTATTGCTCCTCAAGTCCTGGCATTTGATAGTGCAAAATTGAAACTTTTCAATTCAGAAACTCCCACCAGTCACTGAGGAGGAGGAACACAAGCAGAATGTACTCTACCTTTTCCAGCCTGTGATGCAGAAGAATTCTCCTTTGTCTTAGGCTGCAAATGTCCAACCAGCATGTACTGTTCAGGTACTTTGTACAGCTTATCTGGGCTGCGGGCAACTTCTTCTTGCATTGCCATCAGTGGGCGCTCAGACAGTACTGGGGAGTTGTTGTCATATGGGGAGACATCTCCACTTGAAGCTTTGTTGGAGTCTGTGGAAGAATGTCTTCCTCCTGTGGAACAGGACCCTTCTGACCGCAGCATCTCAGGGCTCCTGAGAAATTTTGATAAACAAACTACTGTTAATGAAAAATGCCTTATGCTCACAGCTACAGGTGCAGTTTGACATCAGACAAATAAAATTTAACGCAGGAGCATGATCACAGTTGCTGAAATTAAAACACTTCAGAAGCACTACAGATGTGAAATTTTCATGAGTAAAACTTTTGCCATGAAGTGGCCAGCAGGGGCCACTAAAAATCAAAAGATGTTGCTGTCATGGAAAAAAAAAAAAAAACAAAAAAACAACCAAAAACCAAAAAACACACAACTGTACAGCTCACCACAGAAAATTAGTGAATCAATTCCTTATGTTACCTTGACAATTTAGCTTCTTGCAACAGTAAATCTGAGAGCATGATAGGGAAGATTAGTTTGATGCTAAGCAGTACGCTAAAATCACTTCATCCACTCTGAAGTAGTACACAGTCAGGGATATCAAAACATTGGCTCGCCTCTCAGGCAGTGAAAAGGATGCTCTTCTGGAGACATCAGAAGGTAAATGGGGGAGAAACAGATGTATCTATCATACCTCTGATAAGGACAACAAACAACTGGTTCTACTGATAAATTCTAAAACTTTTTACCCTTTTACCTTTAAATCACCAATAGCATGGCTTGCATTTAATTTTGACTAAGCAAAAAGGGCAAACACACACACACACACCACCAAAGTACAACCAAGGCTGTGCTTGAGACAACTCTCACTTTTAAAATGCGTTGGGAACACTGAGGAAGATTTCCTGAGCTGTTACAGTTTACTACGCAGATAGGAGGAAGTCCGTGAGTCACTGAACCTCCCACAGAACACGTAGAAATACTTCGTAAACAAACAACTTTTTCCTATCAGACCTCCCTGATTTATATTTCTATTACTCATGTTCTGTTCCTCTGCATCTTGATCTTTGTTTCTTAGATGCTTATCTTTTGCTTGTGGAGTTAAATGCTTCTCTCAGTGATTTCACTGAATGTGTCACTTTTGAATGTGATGCAACAGAGGCTCATTCTTGTAAATGTGTACTTATGGTCAGCCCCTCTCAGAGTCAAATCCAAAGAGAGCTTGAACTGAGTGAGCAGCCAAATCACATTACTTGTTATGGAACAATAACCCTCTTTCCAGACAAATGAGATAAAACTGAAGAAAGAAAGAAAGTACGCAGTGGCAGAACAGGCTAGCTGCAGCACGCTAGTATTACATAATACAGAAATAATGATAAAACTTAGCATCACCTTCAAGCTCTTGCTTTTTTTTTCCTGGCTAATTTACATATTGCATGTCCCAAAACATAAAATATATACAATCAACATCATGATTATTATGTTATTCATTGGTTTGGTTTTTTTTTTCTTCCCCCCACAGTATAAAAGCAACCATAAATTCTTGTGAATAAACCTAACTAAGTTTACTCCTTTGTAACTCCCAGCAAGAAATCCATCACTGAATTGATCCTGAACTTTAACAAGGGCCAATTCAAAACCCAAAGCTGTCATTTGGCAAAGTAGCAGTGTCCCAGGATTCCCAGTGTAGTTGGTATGGTAATGCTGGGGAGTCATTAATAAAAAAAGTAAATCATGACTCAGTTATGTAATTTCTCATACCCGCTTCTCATCTGAAGCTGAGCCCAACTCTAAACAGCCACACACATTATTATTGTCTTTTGAGTATGTACAATTCTATCACAAATCTTTTTTGTCTTTTTTTGTCCCTTAGTCCTTCCTTTCTGCCCTCCTACATTCCAAAAAAACTTGTGCAGTGAGTGTGAGTTAAGATGAGATGGAAATTTTACAAGAACCAGAAAGACTTGAGAAAGGGAGAAATGTTGGCAGGCTTCCTTATCATCAAATGTCTGTCTTTCTCTCCAGCTTTCTAGACTGAATCTCATCTAAACCTCACCCTGTCAGCATACAGACATGCTTGGCACTAATGGTGACACCAATAAGGCTTATTGCACATAAGCCTTTGTCGGATCAAAACCTAACTATGTTCCACAGGACAAAGAAAGAGATGTGCCACCAACTAGTCATGGCAAGGTAACACAAGGAATAGGGGAAAGGGAGATGAAATGAAAGAATATGGGAACATGAACTTTGTGAAACACTCATTTCATGTCTTACCTTGAATGATCTGTTATAGCCTATCTCTTCTCAAGACAGAGCTTCTGATAAAAATTTACCCGAATGGAAACTGTCAAGTCTTTGGAAAGATCCAAATATTCATGTTTCTAAACTCGTTTACAGTTTCTGCTAGTAAGCTGATGCAATTGTATATATAACATTTCAAATTTATTTAGAAAAAATAGTTTTAAAAAGAAAAGAAAATGCCTATGGATTCTGTCAATCTTACTACAAGAGACTGCCAAAATGGATTGAAAACTTCTGGAAATTGATCTCATAGATTTGCAAATACTGATTTCATACATTTGCAGCTTTACCATGCTCTTTATGAACAAAAAACCCCCACAAATTGCAAAAGACTTTGGCTAGCTTCTTTCCAAATAAGGAATGAATTCTCAAATATTCTTCAAAACAAAACTTCTGTATCTGTTTGCTTTATTGGTTGAATTCAGCAGCAGACGGATATTTACTAAAATTCAAAATTCATCTTCCCCAGGATACCTGTGAAATTTTCTACCCACACATTAAGGAAAAATTAAATTGGGAGGCAAATTTAAATATTGTCCAAGATATGCAGTCATCTATATGCAGGCTATGAATAAGGGCAGATTATGGTCTCCACAAAGAATAATAGAAGATCATGCACTATCAAATGTGAGAAATGAGAAGGCAAATGAAGTATTTTCTACTGGTCATGAACTATGTTAAGGAAAAGATTTAAAAAGTGGTTATGTACAAAAGGAAAGATTTGAAAGCTGCAGAATGAGCCTATGTTATGTGTTCAGAAATACACTTTCAGATTCCAAAACAAAAATCAACTATGCTGCAAAGGAGTCTCGGGCTTTCGTTTTTAACTGGCATTCTTCTGAACAGATATTATCCACCAGAGTCTACTTGCATGGGTGAACTGGAAAAATGTTAAGAATAATAATTAGTTCTACTGGGGATATTCCTTACTTTTCTTTATCAAGGTCATCAAAACAGGAAATCCCTTTCTGGTTTTTGGCAGAAATCCTTTTCTGTTATATGTTAAAGCCTCTGAGTAGGAAACAATTATGTCTTACAAGAGGCAAATCATACAGAGTGCAATGGCTTGGCAGCATAAAGTAGTAATTTCCACACATATTTGAGTAACACAGGTGCCACCAACAAACCAGATTATTACAGGATTATGATATGGTTGCTACTGTAATAGGGTAAAGGACTCAATGATTCAGGAAGCCTCTGCAGCTTTGAAAACTGCATTTATGCATACTGGATGGCCTAGTGTATGGCTTCACCTTCACACCACAGGTTACGATGGATTAAACCCCATCATCACCATGCAAAAACGTGAAAAAATTCTGTAACTTTGAAATTCATTTACTCTAAAAGGACTACTAACCCATGATATAATCATAAGAAACAATTTTATTTTTGTGTTAAAGATGCTTCATCTTACAGCTGGAAACCCCAAATTCCACTGTCATCAAGCCAGCATACAAAAAAAGTTGAGAAGTCATCCACAAAAGCACACTTTATAATTGCTGCCAATGGTAATTAGTGCTTTACCATGAACAACTTCTATAAACTCCCTGACACACCATTCACAATGCTCAGCTCTTAAAGAGAACTGAAAGATGAGAAACATCTGACTTCTCCTCCTCTGGGGAGGAAAAGAGATTGTGTTTTCTCTGTTAGATGAGAGTGAAGAAAGCATTGGTAATGACATTAAAAGCAGAAATGTGAGGGCAATTTCAGAAGCAAGACCTTCAGAGCAATTAAAATGACATTAGTCTTGAAGTTGATTCCATACTCTACTCTATGCAACTAGCTTTTGTGACGAAGATTGTCTCAAGAATATATAGTTTTCTGTTTCACAGATCTGAATTTAGATCTTGAGCATGTGACCACAAAGTTTCCAAGAGTAGTAAGGATGTATTTTGGAAGCTCATTTTTATCAAATCAAGACAAACATGTCTTTGTTGTCTGCAGCCTCACATTTCTTACAGGAAAAAAAACCAACAAATATGTAGCCTCAAAACTGAGATTATGTTCTGAAATAGATACATCTCTTCAGAGCATTACACTCCTAGCAATAACACGAAGCAACATTCCCTAAAACTGCCTGGAATATCTTAACCAAGAAGTTGCAATCACAGTGAAAAAAATATCTCATTAACATTAAGAATAAATCACTTACATGACAGTAGAGTAGAAGAAAAATGACAGACAGTAAGGTTTTCCTATCTCAGTGATGTTTCATCTGCCCATTACTGAAAATACAATAAATTAGTACTAGTGTAGCTATATGTTTCCTATCTGATTTTGTAATCTTTTCTTACAAAACCTTTTTTGTCAGTTGGATCCAGCTTTTCACAAAAGATCCACTTTCTCCTGTAGGTGTGCATGCTCACTGAAAAGTAAGGAAGCTCAAGGAAAGGTCAATTAATTTAGGGGAAACAGGATCTAACAATAATCTGTTACATCCACAATGATCTGTGACAAATTTATGCTCAATTGATATGTGTAGCCGCATGTGAGATACAATTTTATGTCTTTACATTATATAGGCACTGAAATCCAACATGACAGTTTTTATTAGCTTCAGTTAGAAATAATATGGTCATTCCAAACTGAGGTCTTAAAGAAAGAAGTCTCTACAGACTTTACCATATATCATGTGATTTGCAGTTTCTCTCCTAATTGTGGTCTTGGCTAATGGCAAATGTGAAACAAGTGTAAAAGGCAGCTAATGTACCTCTAATGATCCTGCATTTGTTGTGAGATCTAAACATACACATGCTTACTTGTCACTCAAACTGAAGTCATTTCATGTCTGTGGTATACTAAGAAAACACACAGAGACAATTACCACAAATCAGATGATCTGTGATAATTTGCTACTGCATGTTATGAGCTCGTGGTTAAGTCAAACTAACAAAATCTTTTACAACACATTATATATTCTGCACATATTTTTGTTCTGAATTTTTATAACTGAAGAAAGCTTTTTCCTCCGTTAATTATACTACTTCTTTTATAACTCTTCCTTTAAAACCAGGCACATTATTACATTACCTTACTATGCAATGTTCATAGGGAGAGAAAAAAAAATAAAATCATAGCTGACTGTACAGATTAATTTTAATTATGTTCCAAATGCACTAGGCAATTTCCACACACACAGGAAGATGAAGACCAATCTGTCCCAGAGAGTTAAGAGTCTAGGAAACCTCTTACAAATTTCTTAAAGCAAGTTTGTCAAATTTTGTGATTTTGGGATTTGACGTTGGGATTCACTAAAATAAATGCTATGACTGCGTGTCCCATAAGAAAGCCAGGAATCTTGTTAATCCTAATGTACAAATTCTCAGTGTTAAGGCACACAGGTGTAGGCATATATACATCATACACAAAGTTGGACTATGTTATGTATCACAACTGCAACAGTGACCAGTGTGATTTTTTTTTTTTTCTCTTCAGGTCTTCCACACAGCATACAATTAAATAATATCCAAAGAGTCTCCGTAACTCTGTGTTGTGGTAGTTTACTTGTTTACAATGTCCTGTGTGCATACAATAGAAAAAGAACAAAGAAATGGTCAAAGGGCTAGCTGTGATTGTATTAAGGCACTCAAGGGTGTGTTTCAAGGATAGTGTAATACACTCCTCCTGTTACTGAAGACTACAATTAATCCAAGATATGAACCAGCAGATCACTAAAATACATCCTGTAAGATAATAGTGCACTGAATATTTTTAGTACGTGTTATTCTGTTCTCTGCAGCAGAACGCAATCTTTCCTCTGAATCGGGAAATGATTCGTCTTTAGAAAACACCGCACAAGAGTCATAATTTCTTTGGCAGAGTCTGTGTAATGGGGAGGATATTTCTACTCCGCTGTAGACAGTGCAGAAGAGCTGTGGAAAACTAGAACCTTCTGAACACTTCCAGTGGGAGACAGATATTCCCAGCAGAAACAGGGAAAAAACAGATTACTCACGATGACTGGGAAGCTTTCCTCCTCAACAAATAGTCCACAACATCTGGATCAGTCTCTAATAGGCTAATAAGCACTTCATTCTGAAGGTCAGGTGAAACCTATGAAGGCAACAGAAAATAGTTAGAGATTAATAGCCTTTCACATACAGGAATTTTGATACAATGCTTAACCTAAAAGACCAAGTACAAGTACCTTTATGGAGAGTATAAAAAAAAAAAACAACAACTATTCAGAAGTTATTTCCACTTAAAAAAAGAGAAATTTCATGTTACAACAGTTGAAGCAGAACTAAAGATCACTGTGTATAATGTCAAATGCTGATTACTTTTGAATAACCTATTGGTATCCAGTTGGGTATCATGTCTGATAGCAACAGTAGGATTACTCATGTATCACAATCTCAAAAGCTTCAGTTAAGGTCCTCACCTCACATCCCCATTCAAAGATGTGGGAACATTTACAAATTTCTATTCCAAGCAACTGTCCTTATTTTGAAATAATGTGAAATGCAATTACACAGGAAAAAGAATGTTTCTCCATATATTCTGTGGCATTTGACTTACTTATATCCTGCCCACATGGAAGTTTCATGGTAATTATTCTATCTATGAAGTTCTTAAATTGCTTCATTTCAGTAAAGCTGCCAAAGGTTAACATTTTTCTAAACAATGCCTTATAAACAATTAATATTCAGGTATCCACACGGCCAAATCCTGGGATCTAAAAGCATTTAAATTCCTTCTTCTGCTCATTCAGAACCTGAGTAATCTGTCTATAACTCAGGTTTACAAGTGGGTCCTGTTGGATCTCCACCCACTCTGGACTTTGGATTCAGGCTCAGCCAGAATTTGTCGTATCTTTGGAGTTTGGCCTTCTGATTTGCAAACTCTCTCTAGTGCGCTTTAGATGGAGATGAACCTTCAAAACACTTGATAGCTTAAGCTGCTGCAGGATACAGCCATCTCAGAAACTTGAACTAACAGCCCAGGTTCACTCATGACAGATGGAGCTGGAGGCAAGACAAACTCAGCAAGGGGTCATCGACTGTACAATATGCTTCTGGATGCAATTTGTCAGAGCCTGAATCTCTTGACCTTCAGGTCACACTGCATGGGCCATTTGTTCTGCCTGACATTTCCTGGGAAATAGGAAAAGAATTACTAATAGATTCCTCAGGGGAATACCTCAGTTTGGGAGGTATTTAGGGAGTCAAGTTACAGAAAAAACATATTTCTTTAAAAATAAAAATAGTTTGAAAATAACTGAAGATCTGCATCATTTAGTTCAAATTGATCCAAAATCTCTATGAAAAACTCATATGACCACATATTCCTTTTTTGAAAATTGCATTTAGCCTCTAAGCTGGAAAAATATCTTACTGATGCTCATTGATATACCTGTGTTTAAATAAGTTATCTTCTTTTCATAGGAGTATATATTTGGAAACCCGGTGCGTTGCAGCTTCTCTGTTTAGATAGTCCTTCTGTACAGTATCATAAACTCCACATAAACTCTGACAGCAAAGCAGAACCCATGTCTTTCTGTATTTCTATTCAGCTTTATATTAAGCTGACAAACTTGTAAGAATCTACTGAGAAGACTTTGTTAGAAAAATAAAACTGTATTTTCTGTTATTAAAAAAAATAAAAATAGATATCAGTCTTTCATTACATAACAAAGAATCCATAAAAGTTCCATCAGGAAGTTCAGTTCCAACTGAAAGCATCTGCAAAACCCAAACCAAACAGTCCTATTGGGATACTGGACTTTGAGAGAATAATCTATATTAATCTATGATACTTAACTTGGTTTGTACTGAAGGTTTTCTTGCTAGATATCTCCTGAGTTTTGGATTTCCTCCTGCGCAGCAATTTACTTCAGTTTAGGTAACTAACTTACAAACGTCGAAATGTTATGCATGTAATTATAAAGTTACACTTAAAGAACTACTGATCTCTCCGAAAGATGTTACAGAGTTTTAATAACTATTATTGAATTAACTTTTTAACTGGCAGTTGTGGCTGAGTAGATGGATGAGAACATGAAATTCAGTGACAGAAGGGAAGTGAAGGTACTGCTGAAATAACAGCTGCTGAGCACATGCTGGGACAGATCAGAAGCCTCTGGGGTTGTCAAAACTGCAGTAGAGTAGTAGACATTCTGAGATCTTGGGGCTGGGTGTTAAATAAGTCATATCTATTGAAACACAGAAGGGTGGAGAGACACCTAAAGCACCTCCTTTGAGCTGACTCTTGCTACTGATGTGACACAAAGAGGCAGCATGTGACAGCCTCTGCAATGGGGATGCCAAGGTAGCTTTTAACTGTAAAAATAAGAAATTTCAGTGCTTCTTTGAAGCAGGCCTGGATTTGGATGCTTGTAGATGAAAATGCATGATCAAGCTGCTCTTCTCTATCCTCCATGCCAAGTCAAAGGCAATGAGACAAAGTGAGGTTGAGTTGTGCCTCCCCACATTTAGCTACTGTGCACAGTTCAGAGACTGGCAAAGAACAGTTCTTTGTACATTCCCATAAATGTTTTAATGTATCCCTAAGACTCACTGAAATAGACAAGAATTGGATATGAAAGGCCTTAACCTCAATGAAGCAAGATCAGAATCCATCTTCTATATGAAATCCACGTTTGCATATTACTGATGTCAATAATAATTGCTTAATAAAACCAGGCCTGGGTTGTCCTGACAATCAGAACCTTCCTAACCCACCAAGGCATCAGAATCATTGTGATACTGTGGTCTGGGAGCCGCAACACATCCTGGTCTCCTAGGTTTTATTTCACAAATGTTCTAGTTTCAGTGCTGAAGCCAATCAGTTTTAAAACCTCTTCATACACAAAAGTAACAGGGAAAAAAAACTCAACAAAACCCAAACAAAAAAAAAAACACCTTAGCAGCAATACACTGTATGTTATAGCTACAGCTGAATGCTTGAGTCCAGATGTTTTCCTTTTGTAAGTAGCATAAATGTCAAGTACAAACAGCAGTTCTGGTTTGGCCCCATTCCTATGGGTTTGGAAAAGGAACTGCTGCTGCCTGATTCCAAATGATCAGAGTTTCACTACAATTACATGTACAAGTCTCTTCCTTTTGATGCATCCATTACCAAATGATGCACTGGGCTAATTATCTTCAGAATACAGTCTCTCTATGCTGCCAATGAAAACATGAAAAAGACGAAAGCAGACCCTGGTAGAACCTTTATAAAACATGAACTATGAGCAATTTGACACAATACTACAGATCAGATATCATATGTGAATCTACACACTACTCCAGAAAACAGGCAGAACTTGCCATGTTGTTCACTAAACTACGGCAATGGGATGAGAGAAAGCACCCGGAGACCCTCAACTGGTAGACATTTCTATACATTTCACATTAATGTATTTTAGCTTTCAGGAGAGTGTCTGCGATAGGTTTGTCCTTCTCTTACATGCAGCTAGCCTCTCATTTTGGAGTCTGATTCTAATCTTCCTCCACAAACTAAAAAGCTACTCTGGAAAACAAAAAAAAAAGCACCTCTTTTTTTCCCCCTCACATTTTGCTTAACTTTCCAATGAAAATGCAAGCACTGAAGAGATAAAGGAATAAAGGAAAAAATCCATCACAGTTAAAAGACACAATATGTAGGCTAGACTAACCCTAAGCCCCACCTTTTCCACACTGAAAGTCAGAATGTGTGCTTAAGTATTATGTGCTGAGATGTGGTTGTGCTGTAAAATGTTCTTAAAGAGAAACACCAATAAGAAAACTTCAAGCATTATTTTTAACTTGCTAGTGTCATCCACACTGTGGGCCAGCAGACCTTTGCACAAGAGTAGTTCTGTCCCTTTCTTTTCCTGCTGCAAAAGGAAAATTAGCTCCTGACATTTCCCCAAACTGTGAAAAGCATTAAAAAAAAAAAAATAATGAAAAATAAATAAATACTGCTGAGTGTCTCACTGGAACAAGAATAAAAATAAAGCAAAGGATACAATGAAAGGCAATACAGTGCGACAGAAAAGACGAGAAAGCCACAAAGAAGTTCATCTGGGGTTAAGATTGATAGGGAGAGCTCGTGACTGCTTTCTCACACTCTTCTCCCTGTTAGAACCTGGTAGACACCTTCCCCTTAAAGTACTATGTGGCCATCAGTCCCACATGCCCACAAGTCCAGCCTTGACCACCTTTTCTCATCAAGGTATCCAGCACCCAGCCTTGCTGGAGCACTAAAGAAGTTTCACAGTATTCTTCCTTTTGCTCTGGGAACTGATCTCCTCAGTGTATCATACAGTGCTGCATACTTTCAAGACACAACAAACACTTATTTTCACCTTTTCTAGACTACTGGTTAAGACATGTATGCCTTCTAAAATGAAGACAGAATAGTGCCCATCACTAGATCTAACTGGCCTCTGCTACCTGAGTGCAGGGCTCTCTCAGGAAGAAGTCATGCTGAGCTGACCTCCAATTCTGTAGACAAAAAGAGGAAAAAGTAAAGCCACAGAATGAACTGTTCAGTTAACTTCTAGGCACAAGGAATGCAATTTAACTAAGCCACATCTTAAGTCAACAACATGTGCAAATCCAAAGTCATCATCCTTTTTATGAACTTCCTCACCACAGCAAGAGAACAGAAAGGAACTGAGGAACAACCCAGATTCATGTTTTACTCCTCTTATCCAACTGACAAACGAGAAAGCTTTGTCCTTCCTCCCCATCCAACAAGAAAGTCTTCAGTATGGGAGGCTGTTCCTTAACCAAGGTTCTCTTACTCCCTGCAGAAAAACCGTCTCTCTGACTTCCAAAACCAAGAGGTGAAAAGTCTATTTTCAGTCTTGTCTTCAAAACTAATGAGCAATGATGGTACATTGTTCAGTGTACAAGTGAAAAACCAACCCCATCATTTCCACAGACAGAAATCTTCTAAGGAAGATACTCTTATCTACACAGAAAGCATTCCAGGCAACACATTTTTAACACTATAGTTTACTTCAAAGCATTCTCCTTGACAACAGATTATTTTTTCTGCTAATAATAACTGACTAAATAATATTTCTACCAATTATTCCTAATTATTTTAGGAACAAAATTCTTCACTATGAGGGTGCTGAGGCACTGGCACAGGTCGCCCAGAGAAGTTGTGGCTGCCCCATACCTGGAAGTGTTCAAGGCCAGGCTGGATGGGGCTTTGAACACCTGGTCTAGTGGAAAGTGTCCCTGCCCACAGAAAAGGGGTTGGAGCTGGATGATCTTTAAGGTCCCTTCCAACATAAACATTCTATGGTTCTATGACCCTAATTTAATGCAGTTTCCTCAGTTTACTTCCTCCTAGTCTACTTTAATACCAAGCCGATATTTTCCCATTTACCTTAAAAATGCATAGGAGTAACATGAAGAAACATCCACCTACCATGAAAAGGGCTTCATAGTTTTCAATCATCTTTTGTACGACAGCTATGATAGCAGTACTCTCTTCAGCTCGAGCAGAGCTCTGAACTGAGAATTCTTTGTCTGTAGATTTCTGCTTGTGCAACAAGTTAGGGCCAAAGATGGTAGCCAGGTTAAGTGACGTCATTTTGTTCCCAGTAATCTAGAAAATAGAATACAAGTGAGGTGGGGTCTTCCAGGATCTAATGTATACAGATATGTATATACACATACCTACACGCGCACATACACACTCTCGTTCCCTCCCCCCTGATTTGGCAGATGCTTCATTCACCAAAACCAGAGTGCTAGTCAAATGAAAAATGAACAATTTTTAGAAATGTTAAAACATCCCGTTTGGACATCTCTGCAACAAGCACTGTGAATTTTCTGGACACATTTTCAAGTGGATTGGAAGAGTAGAGGGTGGAAGTGCTGCCTGCCCTTAATTCCCCAGAAATTTGGCAGGGAAATACTTCTGAACTCAGGGAAACCCCCTACTTCTCCACCTCAACATATTACTTTCTTTTAGGAACAAATACTGAAAACTGTTTGCTTTCTCCAGTAGCACACACGATCTGAAAAAGATATAGTGAGGAAAAACATATTTTTCCATGTTTAAACAGTTTAGATGATAAGCAGCATGTTTGTTATTTTCATTAGTATTTTCCTGCCTTTTTGCCTGTTTCCTAGGACATACCAGATGTTTACTTGTTGGGTGGATTTTTGTTTAGTTTTTGGTGTTTGGTTGTTTTTTTTTACTATTTTCCTACTATTGTAACTCTGCTCAAAGAAATAACAGTGACCTGATTTTGGAGGAGGTAGAAGGCTAGGAATACATACTAGACTAGTCAGAAATTATCTGAAAACTGTCATACAGGTTATTAAATTAAAATTGCCATCCTCATATTTGCGATTAGACTACTTTTTTTCTCCTATTCTTTTAACAGAGCAAAAGCAGGGATCATGTGCTTCCTGTCTATGTCTCCACTTTGTTGCTATTCTGGGAATGCAGAAGAAGATGCCAGCAGTTTGACTACATAAGACTGTAAGTGAATTTCAGCTGCTGACGCAGTATTTCTTGCAGGCTTTTCAAAAATTATCATGAGAGTTGCTTTTCATTTGTTTCGGTTACCTTTGAAGTAATTAATTTTATAAAAGAACAGAAAGAGACACCAAAAAAAGGCAGTAAAATTCACATTTGAAGAAATGAGTGGTACAAAACTAATCTTTTCAAAGTGATATTTATTTATTTTTTTATTTGGGGATTTACTGAATACTCTAGCCAAGTTTACAACTGTGCACAGACAACACCTGGTTTATTTTTTAAAGAGCTCAACTAGACAGCATAGAGATGACAGTAAAAGGAGCTTCTTTTATTGGTGGGACTACTGGGTAATCTTGGAAAGACATGCACTAAGTGGGTGCATGGGCACTCAGAAAAACCATGTCGGCTCTTTGCTCACAGATTCATCTTAGCATGACAGCGAGTACAGCACGCTCCCTTATTTGTGCACCACTGAGCACCTGGCTATTTTTTGGGTGAGCTCCTTTTTAAACACTGTAAGAATACTGAGTCACCAATGACGCACAGGCACGCAGTGCCTCAAGTGTGCCAGGGGCAGCCTCCGGCTGTGCCTGGATCTGCATGTGCAGGCTCTTTGTACAAACAGCGCGTCTTTTCTTAAGGGCAGCCTCAGGGCATCCCTGAAAAAAATGTTGTAAACATATTAATAAAGTTAGTCATCCATCTTCATCTTTGTGACAGAAGGGCTTTTGAAAGAAACTGTGAAGAGTGCCTGTGCGCCAAAGTCTGGCTGTCTTCCTTCCAGTGATAGCAAATAGTCTGATAAAGTACTTTCTTCTGCTCTGTATGCCTTTATTCACTTAATTATTCCTGAATAGCTTAAATAATTGCAAGCAGAATGCTGTATTATCTATAAAAGGTATCCAATTGCATATAATACTCCTGACACTTAGAATACTGCCAAGATAGCTCACATAAATTTGGCTTGCCAAAATACCTGTAGCAGAGTTGATGCACTGTTAAGGGGAATGAAAATGCCTTCAATACAACTGTCAGGCCAAACCAACTCTTTCAAGCAGCTTTCTCTAGCCCTGCAATAAGATCCTCTTGGGTATATTCCTGAACAAACACGGAACTCTTCACAGGACCACAGAGACCACGACCTTAGCTGTATTATACATGTTTTTAAGCACAGTAAAATTGTTATGAGCTGCTTTTTTAAAATACCTTTATTACAGCAGTGTAGGTGTTTAATCAACTCCCTGCTGAGGCAGAAATAAAAACATTTAAAATGGATTTAAAAGTGAAACAGGCCTTGAAGTCATATACAGCACATTGGAAGTTAGAACTTGAGGCAGAAATTCTGCAAAACTCAGTCTCAAAGTGACAACTGTTAAAACCAACCAACAGCAAAAGGTGTCCAAATGTGACAGAATTCATCAGGGTTTTCCATCTGGAAGACAAAATTCTCTAGGAATTTCAGAAGAGCCTCAGAAGTAACCTCAGAAGTAGTCTTTATTGCTGTTCAGATGACAAAGAAGTCTTTCCCACAGATAAACTGGTACGATTTTGCCAAGCAGTGACAGACTGCATGCATCTCACTCGAAGCTAAGAGATTCCCCACCTTCGGCAAAGCAGCCTGCTAGTTCAAGCATTTTTCTAGTAGAAAATGGGAAGCCTGGATTTTCTCATCTTCTCTAGTGCGAATGGTGCAGATGTACACATGAATGTTCAGAAGTACAGATCATCCACTCAGCTATGGGTGTTCTTGTCTTTGCAGGGTGGGTCACTCCAACCTCTCACTGAATTTGATCCAAAATCAACAGAAGGAACACAGCAAAGATGGACCCTGACTTCAACTAGTGATTAGGCCTGTCAGTTGCAAGGACACAGCTGGAGTTCCTGTCCCTTGTTTTTCATTCTTCACTACCCAGTTCACACAGGAAAGCTAAAGGAAGCCAAGAAGTGAACTGCTAAATCTAAAGGTTATATAAGAAAGCAACATGAGAGAATGAAAAGAGAATGAAAATGCATACTCTTGACTACCTGCAACTTTTTGTTGTTTTTTGTCCATAGAATATAATAGGATAAAATAAGAGGAAGTAGTGGGGAAGGACAAATAACATTAGAAGTTAACAACAAGGTCTATGATCCTGTGTATCTCCCAAAGGAAGTGGTAGATGCTTCACTGATTAAGTCATACGAAAATTACACTTTCACATCCCTAAGAACACAGTAAACAACTAAATGGCAAATCTGCCAGCAATAGTATGAAAACTCTTCCGTTTTAAAACAGTATGCCACCACTGTTTCACAGCTTTAAATATTTCATTTCAGATCATGAATTAAGCAAAGTCAAAGGACACAAGTGACCAGGACTTACCTCTTGGCCATCTTTGTCTGTGGTGTCTTCTGCGTGACCAGCCACTGTGGAAAGGAACTGCAGCAGCCGGTGTAGGGTATCGCAGTTACAGGGAGGTAGAAGATAAATGAGAAGCTGTAAGGTGCTTAGCTGTTCATCTGGCTCTAACACTAAGAGGGGAAAAAATTAGATTTTAAGAAAGTCACTCCAACTAGCCTAAAAGCAGAACAAATATACTGTCACCAGCCCAAAGAAAGGTGTAAGAATAGCTTTGTTTAAGGATCTTTACTTATAAAGTCAGAAGAAAAAGAGAAAACTCTTAAGTACATATCAAAAACGTAACACTGCAATGGGATTTTTGCCTTGGTTGGTCAACTTTTCTCAGAGAGCAAAATCCGTGTTGCACACTCCGTCACTGTCACTGCTCACAACAATTCTGCTTAATTATCTACTTACTAAATCCATTTAGGTAGAGCTACAGTTATATATGGGACACTGTTGGGAAGCACTGCAGTCAGGTTTATGCCTTAGCCATTTTAAATGGATTTCCTTACAATTTCACATCTTGCAGAAGTAATAGGGAGACTGGAAAAGCAACCAGAGATATGAAGGATGTTCTGCAGACACCATCACTTAAGCCATCTAAAATACAATGGCAGCCAGTGACAAAGGTGGGACAAAGGCAGGATCTCAGACATGAGGACTAGAAAGAATCTGAAGAACCCATACCAGGCAGCAGCTTAAGCTTGAAGAGTCCAACTTTACTTTTTCCCAAACCTGTGATAGCCGGCACTCAGGTCTCAATATATTTGGAAGGATTTCATAGGGCGGCTTTAAGGACCATTAACTATGATGAAACTTCAGCTTTTGAAACTAGTTTTTGAGAACAGCCTGGAATTTTGGTCAGTGAACAGCTTTAAAACTTAAAAGCATTAATGGTGCTAAGATTCCAGGATTCAATGTGAGTCTGTCACCTGCTACTGCTGAACCAATGAAAAGGTCAGGATTTAAAAGACAGTATGAATCATATCCTATATACACATGCAAAAAAGGTATAATAAGTTAAATCTTTCTTGTTTTCATTTCCTGGGCTATACTTAATTAGTAAGAAAACCAAGGAAATATTTCAGAAAATTTATACTACACAAATATTTGGAGCAAATAAAAGCTAGAGTATTAAATGTACAGAAGAATAGAAATATGGTTAGTAGAGATCAAAGAATTAAAACAAGTAAGCTTTTCAAGAATCAGTAAATCAAGGTGCTGTAGAGCTCACAGAGAGTGTTGATGAAAGGTGTGTAAAGTTCTCTGGTGAGAAGCGGGTCAGGCATGTCACGCAGAAATTCCTTTAACAAAGCAGCAACATCATGAACGCTGTGCTCTTCGTCTAACACAACATCTATGCCTCGGTCAAACTCTTCACGTAACTGAAAGAGATCATGGCACAAAGACACAGTCACTTATTGTCCCAATTAGTACATTCCAACACAGAAAATCTTTTCAGATGTAGATCTGTTCATTTTCACTTTCAGGTTTGGATATGACTAGTTTTTAGTCAGGTCAAAGATATAATTAATGGCTAATTGCTGCTTGTTCTGTGATACATAACCTAAGGTTTCTACTGACTGTAATAAAATACAATCTTCTTCTTTCCAGAAAATATATGGAACTCCTTTATGAAGAAATATGCCCAAGTAAATACAATTTTTTTGCAGAACTCTAAGACTAATATCAAAGGCAGAAAACAGAACAAACAAGGAAAACTGCAAGAAAAGGCTTTTAGTACCACTTTCCTGCACTATCCCTAGATTTTATGGCCAGAAAAACTAAAACTATACTTTGCAACATTTACTTTTTTGTATAAAAAATAAGACAATGTTAATATTCATCAAACTCACATTTCACTCGTGATTTAGAAGAGTATTTAAGCATAAGCAGTAATCAGCTAAGTTCACGAAGACTTCATGGCATTTCTCCACACACATCTTGTTCTGCCTTCCTATTTTAGTTAGGGCATTAACAAAAAGGAAGCTAACACCATTATGAGGTATGACTACTTTTTGCAGCTACAGTCCTCAGAAAAATTCTGTACAATTCAAAGGCATCACATTCCTCCAAGGCAGAAGAAATCCTTCTTCCACATCTGATATGCCTCATGAAAAGATTATTAAAAAAAAAAAAAAAGAAAAAAGCTTGTCTTTCTGGAGAGATTTCCCAGCACAAAGGGAAGAATAATTTCTTCAGGCTGAGAGCTTCATCTTTTACTTTCTTCCATTTTGAAAATAGTTAAGGTATTTTAAACTACTTCCTATGAAAATTTTGTATCTTTGCTAATATTATGAGGTATCATGATCTCACATATATCTTCTCAGAGATTAATTATATTTAATCTTACTAAACAAGAGGAAATCTGAGGTATCAGCTTTCTTACCTGGATTATTACAGACATATCAAAAAGAAGAAAGTAAATTGCAAGGAACCTATGTGTCTGCGATAATCTGTGGCAAATCTTCATCACAGGCAAATCTATCTTGAGTGTGTATAGTGTGGAAGAATGCAGAAAATCCCATATTTTCAGCTGAAATTGTGTTTTCATAGCAGGTGTGAAAGGTATTTTATAAAAACTACAGCCTCCCTTCTAATCTATTAAGAATGCTTTTAACATCATTAATATTAGTCATTACTAATAATGAATAATTACGCTCTGAAGACCAGAATTCGTCCTTTAGCATTATGCTTCCTCCTGCTGATTTGTGATCAAAGATTTTTCCAGTGCCAATTAGGGGACTCTGCTCCCAGCTCAACTCTGCTTTTCAGACTGGTGGGAAATGCAGAGCATTCCTGCAGAGCACAATAAATCACCTCTATCCAGAAGGCTGCTTCTGCACTTACTGCCCAAAAGCAGCTGAGGGAACAGATTAGCACTGCATCAGAAATTTGGACTTCTCAAATAGCAGTCTAAATTGTAAATTGCTGATATAGATTAAATATGGCACTTCTGATCTGATATACTGCAAGGCCTACCGAGATGTCCTAATTAGCACAATATCAGAATCATTGGTGAAACATGGCCACATTTCAAGCCCAGGTATCACAGCTGTTAAAAACCGTACATTTCTAAGCTTAAACTTTAGGTGTCTCAAACTTCATTCATAGGGAATATTTTCAGACTTTTGGAAAGTACACCTCAATCATCCACTGGCGCTTAAGACATGACAGCTGAGGACATCCGTGTTGGGAGAGGGGATGGGAGTGCAGAGCTCCAGTGATGTCACTTTTCAACCTCAAGGTCTGGAGGTTGCTTTGTTCTACATCCCACTGAACGTTAAGGAGGTGGTTTGTAATAGACAAACTTGTTCTAGATTTTCTCTTTCCACTGCACATGCATTTACTTACGTATTTATTGCAACAAACTATAGTTGAAATAGGACGTTTTCTAACTAGGGAAGGAAAGAAGGCAAAACTATGCCTACTTTCTACACAAGAAAAACTAGTGAACAGCTGCAAAAGTACACCAAAATCTGCGTACTGGGTTTGGCTTTCCATGGTTCAGAAAATGAGTGGAATTTTAATTGAATCCAGACTTTCCCATGTGTTCATGTTGACAGCATTTATTATTGTAACTGCAAGGTCCAGGCTGATGCTTCCATGTTGTTTAATGAAATATATTAGTCTATGTAACAGAATATATAGATACCCAAATCTCTTGATTTCCTCAGCTTTTTAAAATATAGTAAAAGAAAAGCTGGTGAAAGTCACTGATGTTAAAAGTAAGGCCTAGTTTACAAGTAAATGATACAAGCCCTCTGCTTTTTCCCCAGAGGTATGATGCAATTGTACTCACCCCTGAATGACAATATAAGTTTTGACATTGAAGCTTGTAATGCAAACATCAGGCAACTTACTTTTTAATACTTTATCTAGTTGAGTGTTGATCTAACAACTGCCTCTGCAGACCATGAATGTTTTTAGCTTTGTGGAACACCAGCCACCCAGCTAAAGAATAAGCTACAAAACCGTAGGCTGTAGTGTTCTACCAGCCAGAATCAAGTCAGTCTAGAAACTCAAGGTAACCTTCCAGAGCACCAAACATCATACTGTATAGTCTTTGCATCAAAGAACTATTATTTCTGGGATCACGTGAATTCAAGCTTTCTTTTGCTTTTTTCCATTTGATCTTTTTGGTCTTCCTGGAAGGGGTATTTTCCTGTAATGTTTAATCCCCTCCCTAAGCATCACGCAACCATTAAGCACTACTCTCCACTGCTCTAATTCAACGTGTATTCCCAACTTATGGGAATAACAACATCATATCTAGGGCTGAGAAAACACCAACTTCTGACTTTTTCCCTGGAGCCTAAGTGTACACTTTCTTTGTTTTTCCGCATTTGGCTGAGACTAGCACTTGGATGGGTCTGCTCTGACCTTCAAATTTAACAGAGGTAAAACAAAGGTGATATTTGGGAGCAGCAATCTGAGGGTCAAAGATTGTTCTGTGCTTGCATATTTTCTCATACTGTGAGCTTTCCAAAAAAGATTTACAGTTTGGATTTACTTTGGGAGCTTCAGCTGAGATGAAACTAGCAGCCAAGTTTGGGGGTTTTTTTCCCTATGGTGTAACCTTTGGAAAATTTAATCACTGTAGTCTATTTGGATCTCCAACTCTGTGCTACTTCAAAGCAAAACATACAGAGACTGTTAACCTTTTGAGAACCTGACAAGTATTTCACCAGCTGTAAAAGATGGCCTGTTATTCGCCATCAAAAAAACCCAATAAAGTCACTGACCCAGAAAGCCTGAATTTCACCAGGTGAAAGATAGGAAGGAAACCACTTAACAGAAAGGAATCATGTTTGTCTGGGTATCATAGCTAACGAGGGAAAAGTGTATCCACTCACCTGTCTTACTCTCTTTTTTGAGCTTCCAACTCTGAATATTCCTACTGTCTGGAGACCTGCAAGTGTAGCACATCAGACAACTGTTTTATTGTTTAGTTTTCTGCTGAAAATTGCATTGAACTAAAGCAGTCTGGGCTATGTGTATTTAAAAGAATAAAAATCCCACATTGTATTTATCTACAAACCTGTACATATAACGCAGAGGCAAAACTCAGCTGTCTTGAAATAAGAAATTATTCACTGCAGTTTTTAACGGTCTTGCATCATCTAACCTTGTAAAATGACATCTCCATGACCTCATAGCAGCCTTCCAATATCTGAAGGGGGCCTACAAGGATGCTGGAGAGGGACTCTTCATCAGGGATTGTAGTGATAGGAGAAGGGTTAACGGGTTCAGACTTAAACACGGGAAGTTCAGGCTAGATGTAAGAAAGAAGTTCTTATTGTGAGTGTTGTGAGACACTGGAACAGGTGTTTTTTTACTTTACACTTTTTTACACTTTACCAAAGAAGGGGTAAATGCTCCATTGCTGGCAGTGTTCAAGGCCAGGTTGGCCAGAGTCTCGGGTGACATGGTCTGGTGTGAGGTATCCCTGCCTATGGCAGGGATACGGAGCTAGGTGATTTTAAGGTTATTTCCAACTCTATTCTATGATTCTTGAGATGCCGTTTTGATAGTGCTACTGTGAGGGACTGAGGTGTGCAGAGAACAAGCCACTGTTCTACACTGGGAGGTGGCACTTCTAGGACTGACACCAAAGGAAACAGGCAATAAATAACTAAATAATTGGGCACGCTGAGCTATGTCTTTGGATACAGGAAGCAGTTGGTTTTGGGGGTTACCCACTTGCTGTCCTGTACCTGTAAAGACAAAGCTGAGAGCTTCCTTCAAAGGGACATAACTAGGGCACTCAGGCTGATTACAAGAGGGAAGAGCTCCACTTGGGAGTTGTGTACAGCTTACCGGATAGGAACAGCCATTATATAATCCTGTAATGGCTTATAAAGAAATACTGTTGTAGTTCAGACAAAGTGCACCTTGTGTCATTTAGATAATGGAAATGGCTGTTGCCTGATATTCCAGAAGTAACTAGTTCAAACTTTCTTCTAGCCCTACGGAGATACCAGAATATCAAACAAACGATAACATGGTTGTTGAGTGGACATACTTTGCCAAGTAACAGAAACAAAAAAAATTCAAAGTAAATGTCACCTTAGAGGTGACATGGTTTTTAGCAATGAGAATGTGAGTGGAAATGTAAAGAGACTCAAGCAGTTGTGCACCTAATATCATGTTACACAGTTACACATTTTTTGAAAAAAATGAAATTGTCTATAAATTGAAAAGTTTATGATCTAACAAAGGCCAGTCTGCAACATTCACCTTCTCCACTTAAATACAAGAGATACAAAATAACCTTGCAAAGCAAATACCTTTTGTAGGCAACAAGGCTACACTTGCTTGTTAGAGATGTGTAGCTTCACAATAGTGCTTGGAGTTGCAGATACTCATCACAGACAATCAGGTAAGATTACGCCCTTTAGTCTCAACATAACAACTCCTTTCAAATATTCTTCTATCTTTGGTTAAGAGAAAATTATGCTGATGAAATAACATTTAGTAAACTCAGGAACACTGGCAGGGAAACACCTGAGATGTTTCATATGGGGAAAAAACTGGATGATCGACCAAGTGACATAAAATCACACTATCCAAAGTATACTCAGATGGATGGCTTTTTTCGCTGACTTAGACACTTTTAAGTTCTCCAAACTCAGCTACCCTTACTTACAGGAAGTAATTCGTCTCAATTTACTCATCCTCACACTTACTTGTCAGCCATGGTATCTAATCTCTGTAAAAGGCTAACAATGACTCTTTTCTCATAGAGTTCATTTATATATTTGTATGCAATATGATTTTCAATAATGTATTGCAAAATCTTTGCATTGTTGTTTAAATCACAGTCCTCATCTACAAAAGCCTTTCATTCAGAATCAGTAAATGATTTCTTTCTGATCAAATTAGCCATCAAATGCATCATCTGGTGTTGCAATCACCACTACTTATGGTTTATTTATTATATGGCCATGTAATAGCTCTGCCTTGCTGTGGTCAAGTTATTTCAATTCTCATTAAAAATCATTACAAGATAAAGATACATTGGGAGAGATGTTGAACAGATACCTTGATTAACTATTGTTTCTGCATTACATAAAGCTGGTGGGGGGTTTGTGTCTAGACAATCATAAAGACATGAGAAGAATATTGGCAGAAGCTTGTAATTCCCTTCAGAGAGAACAGGCCTGATCCGGAGGCTGATCAGGAGGATTCAGCCAGGAACAAACTGTGTAGCCAGCCCATGAGCCTTGTAAAGAACAGGAAAATTCTTCTTGGAGCTTAACATAATTCTTCTTTCTCTGAGCTTTTATCTTCAAACAATGCTTCCAGTTATGTCTTGCACTGTAGTATAAGCAGCTAAATTAACTCTTACACCTTAATATCCACTCTTTTGTGAAGAATGACTCCAGGCTTACTGGCACATTTTAGACTTTCATTCTCAAGGTATGGGTAAACCTGTGGGGTATGAAGGGCTGTTCCTGCGGAACTGAGCATTCCATTTTGAGAAGAACAACCTCCAAGAAAATGTCTCTTCCCCTATGCTGTATGGGCCAGTTTGCAAGCTTGCAGCATAGATCATTAGTTTGGGAAGGTGTCATCTATGTAATTATTTGCAAGACAATATCTTTAGCAAAAGTGAATTAGGAGGCAAATTAGGAAGCAAAGCAATTTACTTTCAAAGATGTCCTTGCAATTGGAAGCATATACTTGCTTCTCAAAATGTGCATTTACTTATATGATAGTAAAAATATATCTGCCACTCTTGGGAAAATGAAGTATTCTTACCGTGCTTTTCCAAGTGCTGACAGCAACTATCTACAAGCCGGGGAACCTGCCTGTAAATAGGGTTCAGGCTTAGTTTCTTATCTCTTGCTTTTTCTTTCTTGCTCTGTGCTTCTGCAGGCAAAGAGAGCTGTAAAGCCTCTAACAATCGTGACTGATTGTCATCAAGATCTGTAATAGAGTCCACAGACATCGCACCCTGTAAAATACACACACATAGAACAATCAGTAGGTCTGAAGATATATAAATACCACAGGACCTTATCTAACAAAGACTTTTGTCTAACTGCATTTTAAACAACCTAATATAAAAAATACAGTTTGCTATGCAGGTTTTGTAAAGTAATTAAGTTATAATACCAGTGCAATGGATGGGAAAACCACAGTGGTACCAATGCTATTATTACCATACTACAAGGAATACAAATTAGATATTGAAAAAACTAAATGCTTTCCTACTCACTTGGCACGCTTTTTCATTGTTGTAAGCCCACACATACTGCAGGACAAGGATGAACCATGGTCCATGTGCACCTCAGCAGCACAATATTTATGCACATGGAAATATGTCTACATATTTTTAAACCTGACTCCCTCCCTCATCTGTAGCTTGGGACATTGTACCAGTGAAAATGATGCAAACAGATTTACAACCATACACCATACACAGTTAACTAATAATACAAATACATACAACTGCAGAGATTGAGATAATCCCCATGTAATCACAGAACAAAGACACACCAGAGTAGACGGGCAATGTTTTACAGATAATTCTACTTCATGTATCTTAGTATTTTAGAATTATTAAAATTCTAATGAAAGGTTTGAAAACTATGTTTGTATTACAGAAAGGCACAGAAGTTCAAGCAGTCTGTAAAGGATAAAGCAGCACAACCAGCAGGAGGTTTATGGCATGTTTCAGTGTTCACTCTAGAAAAACAAGATTTGTTTTTCAAACCCCAAGATTACTGTCACTTTAAAATGACCATTTTCCTCAATTTTTATTTCACTTACCAGGCAAAAAAATTTTAGAGGGCATCAAGACTATTAAATATTAAAAAAGCTAAAATTAAAAAATAATTTGTAATTCTCATGTAAAATATCTACTGTAAATTATTTTCTTTCTTTCTGAAACAATGAATACATTTTATTATAACATAAAATACACTGTAAAGAGATCCAGCACGTCATCCTAAGAGAATATATATTCCCATTCAAACTTTTGCTGACAAATCCAATTTCTTAAAAGCACGCTCTTCCGCTGACAGCTATTTCACAGACTGCTGGTGAGATCTCTATGTCTATTAAATAAAAATTGTACAATTGCTGGGGAATTTCAAGCTCTAGAAATATTTTCTTCCATCAGCCTAGACAACTGAACTTTACAGAGATTTCTGACTCACAGACAACTCATACAAAGTCCACTGAGATTTCAAATCAATTAGAAAAATTTGAGTTCAAAATATCTTTTCTTTTTTTTAACAATAAAAAGCATCTAATTTATCAGGTAGATTTCTGTTTCTTTGAACTTACGGAAGACTTGTAAGTAAAACCCAGTGAAATATTCAGATTTTTTTGGACCCACATCTTAAAACAATTACTAGACCCTTAAGAATGCATCTTTGATCTTGATTTCTGATGTGTCTCAGAAGTACCTTTGCTTGATTCCCCGTATTATTTCCCGCCAAAAGGAAACAAACCAAAAAAAAAAACCAAACCCAAAATCAAACAAGAATCTCTGGCTGTGATCCATGTTTGTATAATTACAACTGAAAATTTTTTTTATTTTACGAGTTTGGGGTTTCAGACATCAAAATTAGTCGACTGACACTGAAATCGCGAACACCATCCTCACTGCTGCAGCTCCCAGGCAGCTCCTGTACAACAGGTGCCGACTTTTATACTATGCCTTTATTGGTCCTTCCCTTCCTGCAGAACATCCTCACCTCATAGATCATTATTATCACAGAGTCACTTAAGTCGGATTCAGATCCCCAAAATAGATATAAATATAGTCAGTTCACCATTATCCTTGGGCACTTTATCAAAGTTGTGGATTAACTGGCACACTGAGCTGGCTTTAGGAAGAGTGACCTTGAGTTCAGTGGCTGAAGTACAGCACTGCTTGGCAATACCAAGTCCAGACCAGCTCTGATTTTAAATTTCAAAGTGCAGAGGAAAACAATACCAACATACTCCATGGATCCAGTTCAAACTCAGCCAGAACTATTAATTTAGGCTCAGCCAGACCTATATGATTGCTGAGAAATGATGCAGGAGATCATGCACATTGTTGCCCACTACTCCAGGACTATTGACACATAGTGCCACCATGGACTGTGATGCCCAGCAGCCAAAGAAAAATCAAGTTCCATCTACTAGGCATTGCCTTTGCACATAACAGATATCAGTCCCTAACTGAAAGCCTCAGCTGGGTGTTTGAAGATTCATTGGAATACACAAAAGTGAATGGTACAGTTGCAAAGAAGCAAATGGTAGCAATAAACAATCCCTCCAATTTAAGAGGACTGCACTCCAGTTGTCTATGCAGCATTTGTGTGAGAAACTGGTTGTATCAGTTCCGTGTATTTACTTTTTTTTTAAGCATTTACCATGGTATAGTTGAAAATAAACAGTGAAACATTGCCCAAGAGATAAAAGATAAGTGCAAGCTTCCTTATGATCCCCTAAAAAAACTCAAGGGAGTAGAGTAAGTACACTGATAAGCAGAAGTATAAAGGCCAAAGACAGACAAGACATGGGATGTGAGTTGATATTAATGTTAAATAATTGACAATTCATGAAGTACATTACTGAATGACTGAGGTTCGCTTCCGACAGAAAATGCCAGATCCCTCCATGTCATACTGCCCACCTTCGCCTACTCTTACTTTTCTGTAGGTGAGCCATACACTACTGCATCCTCATAAGTATGGACTAAAGGTTCAAAATCAACACCCCAAAAGCGGCAGTACTAGTATTGCCAAAAAAACACCCAAAACAAACAAGCAAAACCCCTCCCCAAGAGCTTGAGCCCTTGGATATAACAAAGGGTCCAGGTTCCTTCTGCTTGCTGGCTGGTCAAATGCATGTCAGAGATCTTACCACACTTGAAAAGAACATCAGATGACCCATATCTGGACACACGAATTACTTTTCCCTCATATGAAAACAGGTTCTGAAGCCAATGGGTATGTACAGTAAATTTCTCTTTTTTGTCACTATCTTCTGAAAGAAGTTGGCAGGTTACCCTTCATGCTAACATTCAAGTGTACCTTGCACTTTTATTTGAACACTACTTCCTGTTCTGGACAGGTCAATGGCTGTGTGTTACGCATATGTGAGAATGCGAACACCTTCAAATATCATGCCCTCAGCTATTTGCTGACAGAATGTAGACATTTCAAGGAAAGAAGGCAGGTCATGGGGCTCTTCAATATTCTTTTAATTCGCAATTTACTCCAGTTCTACTGCTGTTAGCATCCTGGCTTGAAGGGCCCTACATAGGCATGTCTCTGAAGCAGGTTTTATCGTAGGGATGAAAGGAAGTGAGGATCCTAAGAAAATATTTTATTTTCCAAGGTCTGTTTTTGTACCCCAATTTTTTTCTTAGATTACTTAACATTCATTGCAAATGAAATTAAAAAGCAGCAACTAATTCTAGAATCTTTATCCCATGGTACAAAAAAAATCTACTACTGTTAGCAGCTGCAGTGCTGGAAAACTGGAAAGGCAAGAGCATACAGAATACTGCAAACAAATAGTCTACCAGTTACCTATCTTACATGCAGGACTAACATTCAGCCCAAACCATGACACTGTGCTGCCAAAAGCATCTTCATAAGCTGTATACAGAAACATCCTTCGAAGAGCCTGGTACAAATTTACTCTGACAACTTCTTACTCACCATCAAGGACATGATCAGAATTAGACCACGGGGATTTTTATTAATACTAGGATAGGGATTGATAGATTTATTTCCAAGTTTGTAGAGCTAGATTAACAGAAACATATATATAAATATCAATCACATAGGTTTGTTTCTTGCCCAGTTGAAAAAATTAGGTTGAAGATGGAAGGAATTTGTTACATCTAAAAGACCTAGACTGGATGTAGATAAAGGAAGTGAACAGGAAGACTTCTACAAAAATCTTTCTACCACTTTGCTGTCTGTTACAGACTTGGGCAGATCATACGATCTTTTCCTACCAGCACCAGAGAAAAATTTCTACTACAGTTAGAATCTTCTGATATTGACCAGGCTGGATTCCACCTGAAAAAAAAGAAATCACTGTTTGAACATGACAGAAGAACATGACAACCTCATGCTCACAGGCCCTTGTTCTCATGGGGAACTTCAACCATCCTGATATCTGTTGGGGAGACAGTACAGCCTGGCACAAGCAATCCAGGAGGTTCTTTGACTGTGTGGAAGACAACTTCCTTCGACAAGTAACAGAGGAGCTGACAAGGAGAGGTGCTACGCTTGACCTCGTGCTCACCAACAGAGAAGGGCTGATTGGAAATGTGATGCTCCAGGCCAGCCTTGGTTGCAGTGACCATGAGATGGTCGAATTCGAGATCCTCAGGACAGTGGGAAGAGCGTGTAGCAAGCTCACTGCCCTGGACTTCAAGAGAGCAGACTTTGGCTTCATCAGGAACCTGCTTAGTAAGGTTCCATGGGATATAGCCCTAGAGGGCAGGGGGGCCCAAGACTGTTGGTTGATATTC
>WYDI02016937.1:0-21389 GCA_009867235.2 Psittacus erithacus
TTACTGGACTGTTCTTATCTCAACCCGTGGGAGTTGCATTCTTTCGATTCTCCTCCCCATCCCTCTGGGATTGGGGGTGGGGGGAAGGACAGGTTGTGGGGGAAAAACAAGCAGGCTACATGCTTTGTCTAATTTACGGCTAAGCTTAAACCACGACATCCCCCAAAGATGATTTAGAAGTAAATTTATGTGATTTTTTTTTTAATTGCATTTTATAATGCAAATGACAGCTTTTTGGCAAGTATTATGCCCTAAATAGTCAATCAGTCTATATATATCCCTCATGATTAAAGGTCATTGAAGTATTTAAATAGAAGGATAATAAATACACTACAAAGATAAGTAGTTGAATATTAAAAGTGTTTTGTAAAGAAAGCATTAGTTTATCTAAGAGAGTTGTCCTCTGGATCTTTCTTGACTTTAAAGTATTAAAATAACTACAAGTGCAATAAAATGTGGTTTTGTCACAGCTCTTTGTCACATTCAAAGTGTGTGTCTGATAAAATGACACCCTTTTTCTGGAGGGTGGGTTCACCAAGGACACCTGTTCTGGTGCTCCATGGTGTGCTTGATACTTGCATATCAGCCACAGAACTGTAATTGGTATGCTTGCAGCTCTCAGAAGGATCTCTTTGCAGACGCACTTAGCATCCTTCACCCATGTAATCAGTACCTGAATGAATATTGAACTGGTAAACACTGAAATACATAATGTGTGACCAATAAATTAGACCATGAGTCCTAATTGGAGCATCATTTGCTGTGAAACCAGAATTTTGTGCTGATTATTATTTTTTTTTTCAAGTCAAAGAGAGGGAAAAAGATGTTTCAAACCCAAAGGCTTGAAAGAGGAAGGGAGTGAAGAGTGGGGACAGTCAGGATCAACTGTCAGTTCCTCAGCAACTCTTCTTCTTAAGAATTTTCTATTTGTTTAATGTCCATCAAAATTAAGTGATGTCCTTACATCAGATGCATTAATTTCAGAACTTCAGATTCAAATCCTGCCTCTGACACGGGGTGCTCAGGAACAGATGACTGAGAGGCTTGAAGGAGGTACCTTGTTTGCTTGCTTGTCTGGGGAGGGTTGTTGTTTTAATAAAAATAAAAATGAAGGTTTCATAGAAACATACTTGTTTGAACAAACTTCAAACAGCAAAATTTTGTAATTCTGGTAGTGTTTGGTGTGGTTTCTCAAGGTCATTGGAGAACTTGACAATTTCAAAGTCAGCTGTCGCAGGGCAGGACTGAGAGCACACCAGTACTGGAAGTCCATAGCTGCAAGGAGCAGCACATGGAGGAGACAAGGTGAGGCTGCAATAGTCCTGCAGAGCAGGATGGGCAAAACCCCAGGCACAAGTCTGGGGTTGAGATGACATGGGCACACAGAGCCCTGCAGAGGCTCATTAGGAGCAATGGACAGGAGGTGTCATTTTGCAACAGAATGCTACAGAACACTGGCCAAATCAGAAAATTTTGGAGTTGCCTGGTTCCTTTCCTGGGGCGGCAGCTGCCTAGGCCCAGGGGCTCCAGCCCATTAGTGCTCTCAGAGTTGTTTGATCCTGACTTCATGCTGTTAATCTGCTCCTATTTTAGTGAAATGTGAGTGGATTAAAAGGAAAGGAGGGAGGGAGGAAAATAAATATAGGTATTTCTGCAAAATAAATGAAAAACAGTTCTCGGAATTTCAGAATTTCGTGAAAATTCCAAAATCAGATATCTTATTATCCCTGTGACTTCACCAACTTGCTAAGTATTTAATTTATGAAAAATACTTTATTATGGTAATGATTTCATTCTGTCATTCTTGACCTATCTATGTTTTCTGATTATAAATGGCTTGATAGAGTATGAATGCTTCCTACAAGTACAGTTCCCAGCTCTTAGAGAGCTATTCCCTCTTGGGAACCTTGAAATCATATATTTTTTTTTGTAAGGACAGTTAGTGTATGCAATAAAAAATTTCAGCATACTTAAGATTTTTTATTTTTTTTAACTTAAAATGGAGGTTTTTAAGTAGTCTTGGTAGGTATACATTCCTTCGTATGAAAATGTTCTTTTCACAGTTCACTGAGGTACTAAACAGCATCTAAATATTTTCTTCTAAAAGGTAATATTCAGGCAGAAAAGAGATAATCTTTTGATTAATGAAAGAAATAAAATAATTTGTTTCAGGTCATGTAGTCTTTGCTGGAATTTATTATACACACACACATTTCATTCAGAAAATACCAAAATGTAACAAATAGTGAATCTACTGCTACATTGAAATAAACTTTCATTAGGAAAGATGAGGGTAACCAGCAGAAGTGTTCAAAAATGAAATGGTTTACCATGAATATCCTTCAAAAGCACTCTTACAAGAACTAAGAATTTAATAAGAAGTTATTAGATTAAGCTTTCTTCTTTAAAAACAGCTACTGAATTACATAAGACTCTGATTGTAATCATCTGTTAAAAAGACACATCAAGGGAATCAGCTTTCTCTAGGAAATGTAAGACCAGAGGCAGAGCTGTTTTTATGAAAGAGGCAGATTATAGTACTGCAGAGGAGAAATAATTTTTTTGAAGAAAGAAATAAGATGTCATATTTGCACCACCAAGAATTATTGCTACTTTCCCTCCCTCCCTCCCCCACATTCTTACTACGTATCACAGAAATGGGGCTGAGGGGAAGTTTTTTGCTTGCTGACTGCAGCTACCAAAGGTCTTTGATTGAAGTCACATGAATATTTAGTATATTTTAAGGAGAAATGTATAAACCTGTCACTTACTGAAATTGTATCCATTTATTTATACATATACATAATTTATTTGCACATGTTTATACATATATGTGTTATACATTTACTTTTACATAGCATTTTACAAAAAGCTGTAAATATGTGTCTGCAAGTTATAATTGATACATATTTTATGTTCTATTAGGTATTGTAGTCATAAGATTTGCATTAGAATTTTCCTGCAGAAGCCACAGTTAAGAGAACTGCGGGCAGTTAAGAGAAATGAATTCCTCTAAGGGAGCAACTATCAACACAAAATGAAGGAACAGTGAAAATGAAAAGCTTCATTTTGTGAGTAAACAGGCTTCATAGTACAGAAAATATTCCCAGCCATTAACACAAAAGGGATAACAGATTTAAGATCCGACTGGTTTATGGACCAGGAAAAGTAGTTTCAGGCAGCTCATAGTTTCAGATTTAGGCTGGACTTCAGTAAGTTCTTTGACAGTGGATTGGAAACTAACTGAATGGCCAAGCTCAAAGGGTGGTGATCAGTATTATGTTTAGCTGTAAGCCAGTAACAAGTGTTGTACCCCAGTGGTCAGTACTGGGTCTTATCCTGTTTAACATCTTCATTAATGAGCTGGATGATGAGGCAGAGTGCATTCTCAGCAAGGTTGCTAAAGGCACAAATCTGGGAGGAGTAGCTGATACATCAGTGGGTACCTTCCAACTTCAACCATTCTCTGATAATGTGTTTCTGCAATTCATGTGAAGAACTCTAAAACTAAAATATTTCAATACAGCAAACAGTTTCGTAAAGATACTAGAGTGTTCTTAAGGTTATGACAATGACTAGAAGTGATTCACTGGCTCGCATCCTTTTAGATCAAGAAAATGATTTTATAATTATTAATAAAAGTAAGTTTCAATGATGAACCTTCCCTACACACTACTATTCTGGGAGAAGAATTATAGTACTGTCAGATATTGGCTTCATCAGACTTCAAGTAAAGACAACAGAAAGTAAGAAATACACTTATCCCTCTGTGATCATCACCATCTAAGTGAGAATGCTTCAAGGATGGCACTATGTTTTTTGCCAGTTCTGAGACAAGGTCTGACAGTTTCTTTAGTCTTGGAGCCAAGAGGATTTCAGTGGAAAACTTTTTTTTTTTTTTGCATTCTAGAATTTTAATGAAAGCACTTGCAATTTTTTGTTTTGTTGGTTTTGTTGTTTTGGTTTTTTTTTGTTGCTCTGTTAAATGTTAAGCTGGGCTCATTTTTCTTAAAAAATATTTAATTATTATTCAAACATTTCATTGTGTATTTTGACCCCAGTAATGTTGTTTTACAAAGATAGAACAAAAAATTGCATTGTACTTCAGAAATTGTCACTTCCTGTGGCCATTTACCAATGTTCAACATGAATTACAGAAAGCTGTCATTTTTTTATTATTTTGTCTAGTTTCCTTTTTCTTGGATGCCATGTTTTCTAATCACATCCCTTTTCTTGTTACTCTGTACCATTTCTTGGATGTGTCTTTGACTTAGGTCCAAGCTCTTTGTGTCTTCACTTCTGTGATTGCTAATTCTTCAAGGACCAGTCTTTTCTGTCCAATCACATACCTAAAACTCTCATCCTGGCTCTTGACAACTTGTCAGTTACTGAATAATCCTTTTCTTTCTGGTGGTGACAACTGCAGTCTCACACAGCTTTTGTCCATTTCAAGTGAAGCTTCAGAGGTTTTCTCTAGCTTGTCACTTTGACAGTGTCACAATGTCACCTTTCTTGACAGTCTGCTGGTTTCCACTGCTCCATTGAATCAAGTAAACCAATTATCTCCACTTTCAAGCACATCATGGACGATTCCCAACATACCTAACATCTCTTTCACCCTCAGCATTTGGAATTATCTTCTGATATGGTTCTTTCAGTCACCTTGCTGTACTCATTTACCTTTGGCACCCTGTGCGTCCTCTCTCAATGGGAAACCAGAATACTATCCCACAGATGTTTTCCAGTTATTTTTAATCTGTGCATTTTTTTTTACTCCCCTTTTTTGTGAAACTTACATAATCCCTAATGTTGTTTTGGAACTGCTGTGCTCAGACAATTGCCTGTCATACTCACCTGGTTGGTTTCCTGCTTGTACTGCAAACTACTTAGAATATGGACCCTTTTTTACTTAGCTTTGGTTTTGTACATTATGCACATGGAGACCTTGACACCTAGATGCTATGGTGACACAAAAGTTGACATTCTAATACAAAAAGTTGGTGAAAAACATTATTTTACTTTTCCACTTCTCATAGATACATGGTGTTCTAATGCTTCATGTTAGAACTGTGCGTTTTTTCCAAAGAATTCTTTGTTAAGATACATACTTGTGAGCTTGCAATTTTCCTTGGTTTTCTAACAAAAATCTTGTATGTGGAGATCTAAGACCAGGGTTTTCTTAATTCATTAGGGTAGTGCATAAACCATCTATGTTCTAACAGTAAATGTGACAGTAAACTGTTGTTCATATAGTTTCCTTCACACTTCTGTATTCTTAGGGTGCAGTTCCCATTGAGCTCTCATTCTTGCCCACAGGACACTAGGGTCTTTGAATGGCACAGTAACTGCACATGAGCCTTCCGAATGCCTTGAAACTCAGAAACATTGCCAGCTGAATAGACAATTTACAATGCAGTTTTCTATTTTCCTCTATGGTGATAATGCACAAATGGCCGTCAGTGTGGACCTTGGAGGTTGACAAGTTGACAAGATGAATAAGTAGGTCAGTACTAACTCTGAAGTCTAAGACACTATGAATAGAGTTGTAGATATTTCTGTGTTCTCATTCATAGTCAAACACTCAGTAGCAGTGGACATTTATTTCTGTTGCATTTCCTGTATTGTATTCAGTAAACTTCAATATTTCTTATCCAAGAAAACTAGAAAAAGTCCAATATTCATCAGAGCCCCAGATGTTACTATTTATTAGACACCAGCATTAAGTCTTATGCCACAAGGGACAACACTGAGATGAATTCCTGTTTCTCACTGCAAATAGTACATCATCAAGCATATAATACATCATTGGAATGAGAAAAAAAAAAAAAGGAAAATTGTGATTTAAAAATTTTTTTTACATATAAACCAAACAGCAAATGAATGGACAATATATTTTACCTACATTTGGTACATGGGTACAAGCACATACATCTTATCTATAATAAATAGCCACAAGTCACAGGTAGTGAGGTTAAGAAGTTAAAAGGACAATTGTTTTGAGGTGCTAATGCTTTTGGAGTTTTGTTCAACATCTGTCTGTGACATGGACAGTCGGAATTAGTGCATCCTCCGCAAGTTTGCTGGCGACCCCAAGCTGTGTGGTTCAGTTGATACACTGGAGGGAAGAAATGCCATCCAGAGGGACCTTGACACGCTTGTGAGATGGGCTTATGGCAACCTTATGAAGTTTCACCATGACAAGTGCAAGGTCCTACACCTGGGTCGGAGCAATCCCAGGCACAGCTACAGGTTGGGCAGAGAAGAGATTCAGAGCAGCCCTGCGGAGAAGGACTTGGGAATGCTGGTTAATGAGAAAATGAACATGAGCCGGCTGCAGTGTGCGCTTGCAGCCCAGAAAGCCAACCGTACCCTGGCCTGCCCCAAAAGAAGCATGACCAGCAGGTCAAAGGAGGTGATCCTGCCCCTCTACTCTGCTCTTGTGAGACCTCACTTGAAGTGTACAGTTCTGGTGTCCTCAACATAAGAAGGACATGGAACTGCTGGAACAAGTGCAGACAGGGGTCATGAGGATGATCAGGGAGCTGGAACACCTCCCATATGAAGACAGGCAGAGAAAGTTGAGGCTGTTCAACCTGGAGAAGAGAAGGCTGCGTGGAGACCTCATAGCAGCCTTCCAGTATCTGAAGGGGGTTTATAGGGATGCTGGGGATGGACTATACTTTAGGGACTGTAGCAATAGGACAAGGGGTAATGGGATAAAACTTAAACAGAGGAAGTTTAGATTAGATATAAGGAAGAAGTTCTTTACTGTAAGGGTGATGAGGCGCTGGAATGGGTTGCCCAAAGCAGCTGTGAATACTCCGTCCCTGACAGTGTTCAAGACCAGGTTGGACAGAGCCTTGGGTGACAGGGTTTAGTGGGAGGTGTCCCTGCCCATGGCAGGGGATTGGAACTAGATGATCTTAAGGTCTTTTCCAACCCTAACTATTCTATGATTCTATGCACAGTGAAGAGATTTGACATTTCATTTGGTAGTAACATAAAAGTCTAAGACATAAAAATGTAGCAGGGAAGAGGAAAGGGTTTGTACTTCAGAGTTTGCTGAGGACCCTCATGAGTCTAAGAACAGCCTGGAGTCATCCTAGAAACTTCTGTATAAAAAATGGACAGACTACTAATGAGCCTATACATTAAGAAAGACAAACTCAGATTACTTCTAAGGATTTTCTGTCAATCTTTATGCTATTCCATCATCTATTCTGTAATTACCCATATAGCCCAAAGAAATAATCAGGGGAGGTTTTATATATTAGTGCCTTTGCTTTGCAAGAATTATAGAAGCAAAATAAAAAGAAAGGATACACAACATTTCTGTAAAAGCTCCAACTTCTGAAACTCATCAATTATATTAATGAAAATGAAAACAAAGTACATCAGCAGAAAGGTTAAGAAGCCCCTTAGCACCTGGTATAAACTTGTAGTTTTCCACCCAGAAGATCAGAATTAAAGTCATTGGGTAAGAAATCTATATATAATACACATTATACATTATACATTATGGGCATGAGGGGGGAAAAAAGAAGTCTGAGATGTGAGAGTCTCATTTAAGAGAGTACAGCACTTGCTTTTTGAATCCAACAGGATCATTTGAAGACTACTGAACATTCATTTAATTAGTTCTGCATAAGTTGCGGGTTCAGCTTATCCAGAACACATCAACAAAGTGCTCCTGTGCTGCTTGTCTATGCAATGGATTACTACATGTGCTAGTGGTGCATATACTAATGTACTAATGATGATTTGTAGTGCCTACTCTTTGTAGCATATATGCACCCATCCATAGGATTTCCCAGACAAAGATACAAAAGCTTTAAAACAGTACTATGTTTATCTTGCATCAAGCAGGGATTGTGGATTCATAACTATTTTTATCACCCCTAAATGCTACTATGACAAGAACTGACTTCCAGAATTTTACATTTTATATGTATATTTCTTTTTTATTCTTCCATTGATTTAATATTATAAGTACATATACCTTTATTTTAAAAATGTCTAACGTATGTAAAATGGTGTCTTGAGAATAGGGTGAGAAAATATATACATTTTGCAAAAATACACGTTTCTATATAATCATGACAAATTCCACCAACTACCCTTTGACCTCAGTAGCAGCATCCCACACACAACATAGAATGTCCTATAGTCTTGTAAGACTGCCCGGAAGAAAGCTAAAATAAGGAAAGCTTAAGAAAAGAACTTTTGTATTCTATGTATTACTGGTTGGTAATACAAACAAAAAGAAAACATTAACCACAAAATAACCCCAAACAACCAAACAGCACAAAAACCCAGACACAAAACCTTAATGCTATATTGCTTTAACTAAGTACTCAGTGGGGTTATAATGGATGTAAAGAACAAAATCGTGTATTTTGAGACAAAGTTGAATTTCAATTTCTAAGGTGAAAGAATAACAGAATTTTAAAATGTGCATTTTTTTGCTTTATTGAAAGTTTCATTTCAAACAGTCATGTAGGATTGTCCTGGTTTCAGCTTGGATCAAGTTAATTTTTCTTCCTAGGAGCTGGTACAGTGCTGTGTTTTGGCTTTGATGTGAGAATAATGCTGATAACACAAGGATGATTTAGTTGGTGCTCAGTGGTACTTGCTCTAACCAAGGACTTTTCAGTCTCTCATGCTCTGCCAGCGAGCGGGGGCACAAGATGCCAGAAGGGAGCAGAGACAGACACCTGACCCAAACTAGCCAAAAGGATACCACAGCACGCTGTGCCCAGTATGCAAACATGAGGGATATACCCGGAAAGGTCGATTGCTGCTCAGGATGGGCTGGATATCAGTCAGCAGGTGATGAACAACGGTATTGTGCATCACTTGTGTTTTCTGAATTTTCATTTCTCCTTATTTTGTTGTTTTCTATTATTAATATTAGTATTGCCATTGTTCATATTGTTTCCATTATCATCATATTTTACTTAATTTCAGTTATATGCACAAGAAGCCAAGAGGGAGCCCAGCCAGGGCAGCTGACCCAAATCAGCCAGAGGGATATTCCATACCATAGACTATCATGATAGAAACGGAGGGCGGGGGGCAGGGGAGTTGACTTTCAGCATCTGATTGCTGCTCAGGTCAGGTTGGACATTTGTCAGTGGGTGATGAGAAATAGTATTGTGCATCTCTTGGGTTTCTTGGGTTTTCTCTCTCTCTTTTCATCATCATTATTATTATTATTATTATTATTATTATTTAAATTATTAAACAGTTCTTATCTCAACCCACGAGTTTACCTTCTTTCACTTCTCTCCCCCATCCCACTGAGGCAGGGGGGAGGGAGAGAAGTGAGTGGCTACATGGTACTTAATTGTCAGCTGGGGTTAAACCCCTGCAAAGGCCTTAATGGTCACTTTTCTTACTTAAAATTCCTTTTGATATATACATTTCAAGCCCCAGTCCAGTTTTGCCCGATATCAAGGGTGAATATTTAGCACTGCAAGTTAGGCTTTCGGGTTTGGAAATTGTAATTTACTTTTCCTTATGTTAAACTTAAGTTATACAAAGTTAGTAAAAATATCAGGGGAGGGAAAGAAATTTGTATGTGTTAATGAAAAAAGCATTCTGATTCTCTATCCTTCACTTGTTGATGTGTCTAAGATATTCCAAAAATATCTAATCATAAATGGGCTCTCTTGTACTTGAAATGCGTTATATGTTAGTAGACCCTGTTCTATGTTCACTTTATGAAATTAAGATATTTTCCAGACAAATAGTTCTATAAAAAATGGTCAAATTTTGAAAAATCTTTGTTCATGTTCCCAGATCAGAAAGAATGCAGTTATCTAGAAGTGAATCAGGGGAGCTTCCTATTATAAGCAGATGTCGCTCGCTTTTTTCTGTCTTGCTGTGTATGAAATAGGTTTCCATGCAAAGGAAACTCTTCAACACAAAGTAATTTATTGAGTAAATATTGGTTTGTAAAATTTTGGAGCATTTTAAATCATCAAAAAAGAAATACTAATACATTAAACATTTCATAAAGTGTAAGTAATTTTACAAGTGAAGCTTCTACTAAGGGAAAGCAGGAGTCATAAAAATAAATCTGGTATATTAGTTTCTGCTAACTCTTCTATTTAAGTTGATTCCTCGGGGTAAAATATATCATTCACACAAGTCACCAAGGGGAAAATTCAGATTCCTATTTTTCTTTCTTCCACTCAGGCTTTTTCTTCACATGCAGTCTAATCTGACATAATTCACTCTGAGTTTTACCATTAACTTCACCATAATCTTTCATGCAATTCCACCTTTAAAGTGATATTTGACAATTTATACTTAGTCTGAAAATAATTTTATTGTTTTATTTTATTGAGGTTGTGTTTTGTTTTGTCCTTTCTTTTCAGCTTGGTACAACTGTTCATTTTTGTGATATGATTTGTATCCACAAGTGATCACTGTTGCATCACACCCTTGTATCATCTCCTCTGATTTAGGTTTGCTTATTGTTACTGTATTAACTTCAGGGAACTTCAGGTAACACATAATCATGAAATGGCAAAGAAACTGATAGGTTGATATTTTCCTAATTTCCCTAACTTCTAACATATAATTATTTGTGCTTTGATCAGGAGAATGATCAAAAATTACTAGTATTGTGCTGCTGAAAGTCTTGGTGGTGAGCTATGACAGTTCTATTAAATCAGACTCTAAGAATCATCAAGACCCAACAAAGTCTATTAACATTCACAGTCTATGTTAATGTAAATATTACATGGCAATAAATGAAGATTATTAAAGATCTACAGTTTTTACCATGCTGGATTCAATTTTGGGTTACTGCTTGAAGAATATTCACAATTCTCTACCTAGTGGCATGCCAGTTTGCAGAAAAATAAAAAGTTTCTTCTTTCATAATAATTCTATTTTATTATAAATAATATTTCTATTATGAAAGAAAGGTCAACTTGATCAATTTTCTGTCCTCAAAATAATCTTATGATGCCTAGAACTTGTACAATGAAAGGATTAAAAAAGACAGAAGAAACGCTGTCTTAGATAATGTAGGAAATTATGTCAATTAACATTTTCCTTAAATCTGAAAAACTTTGTTAGGACTAACTGGGGGAAAAATCTGTGAAATTGCACATGAAAAGGATGATTTATAGATGTTGTTATGTCTTGGGATTCCCTCTACGATTATACTAAGCACAAAAAAAACCCATGTCAGCTAAAAAAACCACAAACAGCTGAGTGTTATCACACTGTTTATCATATCTGTAACTATTCTTACCAAACTTTGACTGCTTTACCTCAAGAGAATTGATGCATAAAACCCCTTTGTTATAGGACAGAATCCTATCATGAGATAGTAATGTTCTAGAACAGCTGGTTTATGAATCATTTGCTAAACTAAGAAGTATTTTAGTGAAATACATGAATTGTTTATCAATTTAAAACTGGTTTTATAGATATGTACTTTACAAAAAACATTATACAATTCACTTTTACAAAAATTCTTCCTAAGGTTTTAAAAGGAGATAAAGTTTTAATTCTTCACTATTAGCCTGCAAAAAAATTTTGACTCTGATCAAATAAAAGCAGGTTCACTCTTCAGGTTCAAGAAAGTAATAAGATTTTTTCTGAGAAAAGCAACATTTAAGAAATGAAAGAATTAATTTAAGAAATGAAAGAATTAATTTAAGAAATGAAAGAATTAATTTAAGAATTGAAAGAATTAGTTGGTTTTGCTTTGGACACGAGGTCAGACCAAATGACCTCTAGAGGTCCCCTCCAACCTATACAATCCTGTGATTCTAAATGTCAAGAAAAAAAAGAATAAATCTAAACCATAGAAAGTTAAAGAAAATAACTCCTAGGAATAAATTAAAAAACACTCACCAATTCCTCTTCCCCAAACCCAATACGTTCAGAAGAAACTTAGGTGAACCACAGTATCTAAAGGCTGTTGCATCAAACATTTCTGATGGGACTGATAAAAAAATATCAATTTATTCATATATGACTTAAGAAGAAAATGACTTTGTTCTTCCCAAATACTTTCTGAAAGTGCTTCAAATTCTTTCTAATATATATTTTAAGCTCAGATGTGCTCATTTAAAGGCTAACTTAAACTCAGAGTACACTTAAGGCAAAAGCTTGATGGTGGTGAAGACCACTGCTTTAAAGACAGCAGAATTAAGCATCATGACATGAAAAAATCTGAAGTGCCTGAATTTACAGTCAGTGTGGCAGAATTTTTCTGAATGGAGTCAAAAGTTGAGGGAGGAAATTGATTTGTAATTTCCTGAAAGAAGAGTGTGTCTTCAATGCAATGTGCAGAAAATATTGGATCCTCCTGGGCAGCTGGGCAACTTATATTCAATCACTATGTAAAGTGTGACATCTGTGAAAGACATAGCTCTTTTAATAGATAAATTAGGCTAAAATAGATATTGCCTTCAAATGTCTAACAATCTAAAATACAAAAATTGGCAAAAATGAGGGAAAAGTGTAGACCACATGGTAGTACCAAACAGGCAAGAAACCATTTTCACATGTGGTTTCTCTTTCCTCAGACACTTTAGGGAAGCCTAAGATAATAATGGCTAGTTACTGTTTTCTATTAAAATTAATAAATGAAAGAAAGGAAGAAAGGGAAGGGGGGTAGGGAGGGAGAGGGAGACAGGGAAAAGGGGAAGAAGGAAAGAGAGTTATATTCTAGCATTTCTATTCCACTCAGCATCTTTGCAAACTAGTGCACATCCTTGAAAGTGCAAAAACTGTCTTAGCACATTTCTTTTACAACCTTTCAGACACAATTGTTTCCCTCCATAGTGCAGAACTCCAAAAACTTAATTAAGATAGCCATATCTCTATTGACCTAAATAATACTGTATATTTAAATTACCTCATTAACATTAATTCATTATTTTTGGAGAAATAAAACAGACAAGACTAGCAAACAAGTATTTATACATAATGAATGAAACTTTAGACAGTACCACTTTCTATCTTGTTTTCTTAAAAAAACAAATAAAAAGGAGATTACAAGCTTGAGACAGATTTTTTTAATTTATGCATGGAGGTGCTCTTCTTAAGAAAAAGTAATTGATATAACTTTGTGTCTATGATTTGGAAGCACTTCAATAAAATGACAAATTGTACCTGAAGTTAATAGAATAATCACAGAACAGTTAGGGTTGGAAAGGACCTCAATATCATCTAGTTCCAACCCCCCTGCCATGGGCAGAGAAACCTCACACTAGAACATATAGCCCAAGGCTCTGTCCAGCCTGGCCTTGATCACTGCCAGGGATGGAGCATTTGCAACTTCTCTGGGCAACACACTCCAGTGCCTCACCGCCCTCACAGTAAAGAACTTCTTCCTTATATCTAACCTGAACTTTCAAGTTTAAACCCATCACTCTTGTCCTATCACTACAGTCCCTAAAGAAAAGTCCCTCCCCAGCATCCCTATAAACCTCCTTCAGGTACTGGAATGATGCTATGAGGTCTCCATGCAGCCTTCTTTTCTCCAGGGTTTCTGCGCTGCAACTGCACACTGCCGGCTCATGTTCAGTTTCTCATCAACCAACACCCCCAAGTCCTTCTCATCAGATCTACCCTGAATCTCTTCTCTGCCCAGCCAGTAGCTGTACCTGGGACTGCCCTGATCCAAGTGTAAGACCTTGCACTTCACATTGTTGAACTTCATGAGGCTCGCATTGGCCTACACCTCATGCATGTCAAGATCCCTCTGGATCCCATTCCTTCCCTCCAGTGTACCAACTGAATCACATAACTTAGTGTCATCGGCAAACTCGCCGAGGGCACACTCAATCACAATGTCCATGCCACTGACAAAGAGGGTGAACGAGATCAGTCCCAGCACCGATCCCTGAGGGGCACCACTCATTGCTGGTCTCCAGCTGGACACTGAGCCACTGACCACAGCTCTCCGCTTGTGGCCATCCAGCCAATTCTTTATCCACTGAGTGGTCCGTCCATCAAATTAATGTCTCTCCAGTTCAGAGGCAAGGATGCTGTTTGGGACAGTGTCAAATGCTTTGCACAAGTCCAGGTAGATGACAACTGCTCTGCTCTATCCATTAGCTCTGCAGCCCCATCATAGAAGGCAGCCAAATTGGTTAGGCAAGATTTCCACTTAGTGAAGCCATGTTGGCTGTCACCAACAACCTTGTTGTTTTTCATGCGCCTTAGCGTGCCTCTCAGGAAAATCTGTTCCAAGATTTTGCCAGGCACAGATGTGAGACTGACTGGTCTATAGTTCTCTGGGTCATCCATTTTCCCCTTCTTGAAAATGGGGGTTATATTTCCCTTTTTCCAGTTGTTGGGAACTTCGCATGACTGATGTGATTTTTTTAAATATAATGGACAGTGACTTATCAACTTCATTCACCAGCTTCTTTAGGACCCATGGATGCATTTCATCAGGTCTCATGCACTTGTGCGCATTCAGTTTGTTAAGTATGATTGAAATCAAGTAATTCACCTAACAAATGAATTGAAAGGACTGAAAACCTGCAAATTTTTGCAAAAAATATGTTCAGAAAACCTTATCCACAGTCCTTCTATTCCATCTGTTTATCCACATTTGCAATTGAAACGCTAAAACTACATTTAAAAAATAGAATTTTTGATGAGACCTAGAGAGCTAAAAATATGTATGAAAAGAATGAATCTGCCCAATAATAAAAACTTATCTGCCCACAGATTCAATCAGTTGGAGCTGAGGAGAAATACAAAATCTATTTCATTTTATGTGTCATGACCCATACAGCTATGTGTAGAGGTTCCTTAATTTCACTACAGAAACCATACTTGGCATTTTCAGCTTCTACAAGGACATTAATAATATTATAATTTCACCTGTCTTTCAATAAGATCAAAAATTTCCTTTTAGGAAAAGTTAAGTAGAGATGTTATCAATCTGCAGAGGTAAAACTTTGCTTCAAAGGAGTAGAGCCAGTACTTAGAACTGAAAGTGTTGATCATAAAATAGAATCATAAAATCGTTTGGGCCGAAAAGGACCTTAAGATCATTTAGTTCCACCCCCCCGACATGGGCTGGAACACCTCACACCATGTCACCCATGGCCCTGTCCAGCCTGGCCTTGAATACTGCGTGGGATGAAGCATTTACCACTTCTTTGGGCAAAACGGTCCAGTGTCTCCCTGGAAAATCTTGTAAAGGGCTAAATAATCAATTCCCCCTACCCTAACAGGATATTATTTTTCATTACATTGCAGATAACAAGCTTCTACAAACAAACAACCTAAACAAAAAGAACTTGGCAGGGGAATAGAAAGTTACTGCTTATCAATTTTTTGGCAGATTCTACATGAATTACCAGCCAGCAGAATGTCCTTAGTCCTAAGGAAATGACGGACTGTTGATAAAGATATGTTGAAAACTGAAGTGAGCTTTAACACCACTTCACGCAAACAAAAAAAAATACCAAATTCAGATGCATCTAAAAGGAACATGTGTCTATGAGCAGCAAGAAATGGTCACTGTGACAAGGCACACACTATAGGAATAATTTTCTGCTAACCTGAGTTTTGCTAATGTTCACGTCATCACTTTATAAACATGATAACAAATTAAAACATTATCAGTTGCCCTAGTAACTAGTAATTCAGTCGCTTCTAAAACAAAGTGGGGAATAAAATAATTAATAATGTCAGAGTATTATAGCTGTCATTTGCCATTCAAACCAGAGCAGAAATGGACTTAATCTGAAAAAAAACCCCAAACAAACCCAAACTATTTTGAAGATAAACTAAGATAAAATTAATTCTTCCTTTAGAAAGAGAGCTGATGTGCTATGTATGCCAAATGTATTAATTTTGCAACTCTAAAGAAGTATTATTTGTATTTTAAACATACACGTTTTTATGAAAAAACTGGTAAATATAATATTATTGACTGCACAAACTTCTTGCCAGCAGCAGTTATTTTCATTGCATAATTCAAAATGGAGATAGGTAGGAACAGGTTGGCTATGTTTAAAGGAAGTCAGATTGAATAGATTTTGACTGTACATGTGTGTGCAGCATATCTCAGTGGAGACTGAGAAGCTTATATTATAAAAAATTATTTCTTGTTGTCAATTACAGACGAATTCTACTAAATAGGTAGTATATTCTGATTTATTAATATTTGTGGGAGATTTTTTTCTTTTTATTTTGCTCAAATGCTGTTCTTTGCTCTTTATATTAAACATGACCAAATATCACATTATTATGTAAAGACTGCATTTAATTTAAAGTACTTAGGAAAGAATAGAGATATTTTCTATTACCTGTGAAAACATTTTTTTATGTTTGCAGTCACTGAAACTCATTTTCAAAACCTACCTTCTGCATTAATAATGCACATAAATATATGTTTGGTTTTAGATGTAGTCTGTTTCTGTAACTTTTTTGGGTCTTTTTCTGTTTCTTCGAACTAAATGAAAACAAGCATAGCTTCATTTCTCTATTATATTTTTTTCAAAAAAACCACAGATTGTTAATATGTGCAGGTCAATAGTACAATAGGTTATTTCTTGCCTATAAGCATTGGTACAGAACCAGCTTTTTTCAGTAATTCCATGAACATAAACATTTTAACAATATAAAATAATTTGAGATACAGCTGTCCTATCATCAGGGAACTCCTTTCTGGAAGAATTAAAGTTAGTCTGCACTGTCATTCAAGTAAAACACTGACTTGTTAAAAACCATGAGATGACAGTAATCCTTTGAGTACTGTATATTGTCTGACATTTTAGAGATATTTTCTTTACTGATTATAGATCTGTGTTTATGAAGAGACCTTATTACTTTTTTTCTGCTGAATTTTGCTTCAGAGAAAAAAAATGGAAGCATTCATTAGCTAACACGTCTCATGTAGAAAAGTTCAAGTACAGAATAAACTGTTATGGCATTATGAAGTCTATTTAATATGTGGTAAAAAAGAAAAAGGGTTTCCACTGTGAACTGAGGTTACCATGTGTAACCCAGCAGGAACATGAAACAAATACTGATGTGACATCCAGAAGTCATCAGCTGAGGTAATGTCCCTCACTTTTCTAATTTTTGTGGATAACAACCTCATAGACTAATGCTATGATCTACTGATTACCCTTTCAAATTTGCAGTCCCTTAGTGAGGGGAGCAAGGAAGGAGGGAAAAAAAAGAAAAAGAAAAAAAAATTCCACAACTTACTGTCTGGTCTTAAGAACATTCAGTCCCAAGCAAAAAATGGTTTTGATGAAGAATTTCTGTGAGATGTCAGAATAAAACAATTTTAAAGGGGTTAGGCACCCTTATGTGCTGAGATGTTTTTGTGTCTGCAGTGACAGACATTCAAAGCAGGCAAAAATGAAACACTGCATAATGTTCCAAGCTAAGGAAATGGACAGTTAAAAATCAATCTCTATCTCACATTTCCAGCTCTGAACCTGAAAATGACAGCTATTATCCAGATTCACATTTTATCTCAGCTAGAATAAAGCCAATAAATCACTGGGCTTTAGGCTGCTCTGATAATTACAGTGTGAGTGGCTGGTATGAGTTGCACTTGGGGCTAGAGCAGAGTGGAAAGAATGACAGTGAAAGATGGGTTTGATTTCCATGTTGAGATGAGAGCTTATGACATGCAAATTGCTGCATACAGTAACCTATGCTGAGACCCATCAGCCCCCTATATCAAATATCCAGACACAGTAAGTCTATGTAGTAGAACACCTTTAACGACTTAATAGCTCAGGTGAACAACCATTTAGTTTGAAGGAGGCAGGGGAATTTTTACTGGTATATTAGAAAAATATTCCTATGTGTCTGCCAGAAATGATTTCATCATTGTCAGAATTTTCAATATAGACTATCAGTTGGCTTCTGTGAAAACAGAAACACTTTGGAATCTAATAAATTCTCAGTTGTTGTTAGTTTGATTCTAATACAATTTTAATCATATATCTGTGTATTAGATTACCAGCTATACAGACTTTTCAAGAGAATTTGAATGAAGACAAAATCCAGACATTCCTAAATCTGTATTGCATGACAGTCATTTAATTCTGTAAGAATTTCTTTCATTCCTCAAATATAAATCACAATTCTGTCTTATGACAAACACAATGCGTTTTACCTCCCTTCCCCCTAACTGCCCCTTCTTCTGGTCTGTACTGCATCTTCCATGCTGCTTTCCTGCCTGCGACTCCCTTGGGATTCTGACAAAATTGTTAAATGGAAGAATTAGCTTTATTACTCTGCACAATTGTCTTCTTTTATATTATAAAATTCCAATAAATGTTCCCAAATAAAAGAGAAAAAATAAATATATGTAAATATCAGAGTACTATTTTTCAACAGCTCTACTCCTACCCTTCGATGAACTGCCTAAAACTGTATGCAAACTAATCTAAAAATAGGTATATTTTTATTACTATGAGCTAGAGAAAACTATCTTAAATATAGCTGATAATTCATGTAATTGAAGTTGTCTTCGGGAGTTTCAAAAGTGGGATGTCCTCATTGTCACAATAAGGATATCATATTACTCAGATTCAATGAGTCATTATTACTGGTTGTTGAATATCTAGTTCACCAAGCTGCTTTTTCTTTTAAGTCTTTAACTGTAGTTCTCTATTGCATTATGTAAGACCAGCTATTTCTCTTCTTGTAATAAATACCTCTGAGAGTGGGTCTGCAGATAAAGCTGTTTATTCTTATTTTATTTCTTTCTGCTTTGCAAGGCTATGAGGAGCATCAAAAACGCTCCAACAATTGTATCAGGTAGACATTCAATTGCAAAAAACTCCACCAAATTTCTATTTAGAATTGTTGAATACAATATGACTTCAATATCTGTTTGTTATATGATAAAAACAATTACTTACAGAGGACATCAGTCAAAAATCTGTACTTTTGTAAGGAACAAGTGCATTGAATTTTTCAATCAACTTGAAATGGTCATTCGGAAATTAAAAAACTATATTTCCCCCTCTTTTGGGGCATTAAAATATCTATAGAAAGGAAAGGGTAGGAAGTATTAAATGTAAAGGTTCTTCAACTTGGCTGAGATTATACACACCAAATCTTTGCAGTAGTTATAAATGGATGATATCATCAGATAATAAAATGTAGCTAAACTGTAGAGAAACTAAGACAAAGCATACAAGAATACAAAATAATGCCATTGCAGAACTACTTCAAAATCAAGGAATGATAAAAATGAGAGGAAGAAGAACGCTTAGAGAGGACAGAAAAGCGAGCCGCTTCAAATATAGAAGAAAATAGAAGGAAGTTGAAACAGGCTGGATAGAGAGTACAGGAAATAACGATAGGCTTTCATGCAGACTGGGTTGCTGTACTTGTCTCTAGTGTTTCACCTACTGTAGTGGGTCTTTCACTGGCCTGCAGAGCAGCAAATCAGTTTTGCGAGGGCACTCCTGGCTTTGAGGAAGTCTCTTCCTCTGACAGATCCTGCAGATCCTTGCCATTTCCCTTCATTATTGCCCCCCTCGTTCCCAGTTGTTTTATGTCAGGTTACTCAGGGCCTTATACTTTCAAGTTTTGAATATAGTAAAAGATGCAGATTCCATAGCCTCTCTGGGCAACTAATTCCAATATTCCCTTTGTCAGCTTTTTCTTTAATATCCTTGTGAAATTTCCTTAATTTAAACATGTGTTCATTGTCTATTTTTCTTCTATATTCATCTCCCAAATTTTGTCGCCTCCATCTCCACTACACTTTCTTCTTCGGTCATTTTAGACAGCAGTAAGGTCTTGCCTTCACCATCTTTTTTTTGGGCTGAAGAGTCCCAGCTCTCTCACCTTTTCTGTGTATGTCAGGCACTCCAGAAATCTTGCTGGCCTTTCAGCATGTCAAATACATTTCTTGAAATGCAAAATCCACAGTTAGTATATGAATGAGGACTTGTTTGCATACACAGTAGGGAATAAGACATGAAATCATATTCCCCAATAAAGATTTCCAAAATCAGTGCATTACACACAGAATTAAACCAATCTTCAAAGAACATCAACTCATAACTGATAACCCATTTACAAAAAAACCAATGATTTCACCCATGAATAAAAGTAGAAATAGCAGCATTAAAAGACAAAGGTGCTCTGTATTCTTTATTAATTCATTTAATTTCTCATTTAATTTTCTAATTTAATAAGAGATTTTTTTTCCTTAAAGCCAGACACTTAATTAACTTACTTCTGAATACAATAATGAATTTTGCCTTATACATCAGCTCCATTGATAAGGGTGTTCTGGGGTCACGAATGTATTATGTTCATTATTAGGAGTCTACATGATACTAAATATGATGAAATTATTAGGACAACTCATAGTATTATAGCTGGACATAAAGACCTACTTGATAAGTTATATTACTCCAAATTCTGTAGCTAGTAAATCTTAAAAAGGAAACATTACAGGAGAGCAGCAACAACAACAACAGCAAAAGCAGGAGTAGTATACATTTTCTTCTTCAAATATATTTGAAATTTTTCTTTGGTTTGAAAGTACCTATACAAGTCAGTTTGAAGAAATAAAAAGTATATGTACTCAAAGACGTGATTTATACTGTATTTTGAACTAAGTAGTGTACACCACTGTTAAGCAACTAAGACTCTGTTGTGTTCAGGAATCAAAAGTGTAATATGCATGAAGATTTTTAAATTAACTACTATCTGCTACATTATACTATTAATTACAGTTTCAGAAGGTTTGGGTTGGAAGAGTGATGTTTCATGAAACTTTACCTAGTTGATGTAGCAGGCATAATGAGCTAACCACTTGTAAGATGAAGTAACAGTACAAAATACTTAGAATGAAATGAGATATTTCTCTCATGGCACAAATATTCTGAATAAGGTCAGTTGCTGATAACATGAATTCCCAGTAGCAATCCACCTGGTCAATACATAGATACTCTACATTATAGAATAATAACATTTACTTTACCTTGGGGTTTTTCTTTTTCTTTTTTTTTTTTTTTTTTTTTAATAGTTTGCCTTTTTTTTCTAGGTATTAGTAGGGTAAAAAGCAACAGCTTGACCTTTCTTCAGTAATAGCTGCAAATTAATAAAATTTGGCAGACAACTGCAAACAGCTCATGCAAGAATGCTGTCCTAGGAAAAAATGTAGAGAGGCTTGAGAAAAATGACAACTTTATTATAGCAGCCTTCCAGTATCTGAAGGGTACCTAAAAGGATGCTGGAGAAGGACTGTTTTTCAGGGACTGTAGTGAAAGGGCAAGGTGTGATGGGTTTAAATTTAAACAGAGGAAGTTCAGGTTAGACATGAGGAAGAAGTTCTTTACTGTGAGGGTGGTGAGGCACTGGAATGGGTTGCCCAAGGAAGTTATGAATGCTCCATCCCT
>WYDI02016939.1:0-15677 GCA_009867235.2 Psittacus erithacus
GACAGGTTGTGGGGGGAAAACAAGCAGGCTACATGCTTTGTCTAATTTACGACTAAGCTTAAACCACAACACCTGTGTAGCATAAATTGAGGTGTAAATTACCAGTATGCTGTGTCTTAAGACGAGACACTATGAATAATGCAAATTTTAAGTTACTCATTTTGGTGTTCTAAAAGTGAGGCTTTCACTTAGAAAAGCTACTTATTTCAACTCAGCTACCAGTTGAATGGCTGGTGAAACTATAGAAATGTTGAAACAGGCATGTTTGCAGACAGTAAGTTTTCTTCCATTTTTTTTTCCAAAGGCCAATCCAAATTCTACAAAGTGATAAGTAGCATAGCATGATCTTTATTTGTGTACTCTTTTTTTAAACTCATAAGAGACTTCAAAATTTCAGAACAATGAAGATATTTGGTTATTGGTAAATATAGCATTTAAAAGCAGCTGTCTGTTCAATTGACAAGTAAAATATTTCTGAAACGTGTGATTTCATATAGAAAAGTTTTTTTGTTTATATGTCTTAAATTAATTTTATATTCACTCCTTATGTTATTTCATGAGCTTTATGCTATATATACATTCATTAATTAACCCCCAATATTGATTTTAAATCTGTCTGAAGAAGAAAGAAATCTTGTAGAAAATATTGTGAAAAGTAGAGCTAAAATGTTGGTGAATAGGCAGAAGCTAAATGAGTATAAATAATTTTTAAAAATAAATTAATTGTTTACAGTTGATTTTCATGCTTAATAAACCTATAAAATTTAAACACATGGCTTATAAAACTAATTAGTTACAGTTCTACTTGTTTCTGTATATATCATTTTGTATTTAGCATAAAATCCTTGGTTGTCCTTAGTCTCAAAATTTAATTTAACTTTAAAGTGAATTAAGAATTGTTGGCTAAAAAAGAAGTTATAAAAATATATCTATGCGATTCAAAGTCTGGCCTTCAATGTACACAGAATATTCAGTTGAAATTAATGTTGATTGGCTACCACAGATGAGACGCAATAGCAAACAGTAAGAATGGGAGCATATCTGACTGTGGGCTGCCCTGAGATCTTTAAAGTGCCTGCAGCTATCCGTCCGGGGCTCATGAAGTTGAAGATAAGGCTTCGTCTTATCTGTTGGAGAGAAAAATGAAACCTCTTCTTATGCCAAACTTCTGCAGGGAAAGCTTTGATTCAGGAAGAGGAGACTAGGTGTTTGACTCCCATGGAGAGATGAAGCAGCCACTGGCTGGGTGGTGATTGAGTTGCATGGAGACAAGAATTCAAAAGTATGAAGGCAAAAAGGGAGAATAAGAGCAGTGGTCAAGCAATATTCATTCTGCAGAGCCTACAAGCCAATCTGTGTTACTTCCCATATAATACATCTACTCTAGACCATAGTTTATTTTTACTTTTATACTGGTTTTTTTTTGGGAAGTATGTAAGGAAAAATAGCTTCATCCCAGCTCACTGAAGAAAATTCAAAAGCAGGAATGCATTAAAATTAATGTCTTTATTTAAGCAGGTGTTTTCAGACATGTTTCTACCAATGACTTACTTCATATGAATCAAGGAAGAAGTGAGTTTCCAATACATATTCAAATATGTTAACATGTCAGATTTCAGGATTTATACTCACCTCATCAGCGATCAGAAATTACATGAGACCTATCTAATCTATCCAAAATAATTTAGAAACTTGCTGAAACTCAAACAAATGACAGAGCAAGAATTATATTTTAAATTCTCTGGGTAGTGATTTTTGATCATTTATATCTTAACAAATTACAGATTATTCATGTAGCAAAATAGTGACACTTGCTGAATATATTTTGGTAATTACTCATCTGTCCTAACTTAGTGTGCCATTTTATTGAAGTCATATATTTTCGGACTTCTAAAACAAGAACTTAATTGTTAGGAAGAGGAAATTGAGCAAACTACACATTTTTAATATAATCTCTTGCTTTTTTTTTTTTTTTTGTAAGTACATTTTGTTTTGAAGAATAAAATTTTACAGATTTCCAGAGGCTGTTTATATATGTTGCAGTTTATTTCACCTAATTTTAGACTTCTAGATTGGTCACCCTAAGCTACTACAGGCAGTGGTAAGGGCAGTTCCAAAGCACCTAAAGCATCTAATCTAGCTGTTTTATGCATACTTATCACAATGAGATTAATTGTCTTGGGAGACACTTTTCTCTACAGTGAGATAAAGGCCTCTTTGAGCCCAGAAGAAATGACTCAGGTGTCCAACTTGTAGGCACATGAGTTAAATTTGATTTTCAGCTGTAATATAAGTGCATTCCTGTCAAATTAATGAATGACTTTTTTTTTTCTCTGTTCTGCAGAAAGGCTTAACATTGTATCAATTTTTTGAGAAGGGAAGAGTAAGATGAATAATATCCATGCTGTGTTTAGAATAGAATCAACTAGGTTGGAAAAGACCTTTCAGATCGTCAAGTCTAACCATTCCCCCAGGACTGCAGGGACCACCGCTAAACCATATCACTGAGGGCCTCATCTGCATGGTTTTTGAACACTTACCACACCACTTCTCTGGGCAAATTCCAATACCTGATCACCCTGTCTGTGAAGAAATGTTTCCTAATATCCAGTCTTAGCCTCCCCCGGCACAGCTTGAGGCTACTTCTTGTCCTATAACTTGTTACTTGGGAAAAGAGACCGACCCCCACCTCACTACTTCAGATAGTTGTAGAGAGCAATAAAGTCCCCCCTGAGCCTCTTCTCTGGAATTAAACAACCCCAGTTCCCTCAGCCATTTCTTGCAAGGCTTATTCTACAGACGTTCACTGGCTTTTCACATTGCCCTTTTCTGGACCCATTTGATTCTCTTCCCCTTTCCCTGTGCCTGTAATAGACTTATTTATCATAAACTTACTTTCTTTGCCAGCTCTTCTAAGAGGCTTCATCTACATTTAAATGTAAGATCAGTTTTCATAGCGTTGCAATAAAGATAGCTCCTGAGCCATGGCTCTCATAAAGCTTAAACAGAAGCTGGGCCATTCAGGAGCGCCAGGTAGGAGAACAAATGTTAAGCCCAAATGCTACATATATTCATCCTTAAATCATAGGAGAGAAAGGACTTCAGGAAACTATATAAGAGAAAAAAATCAGTCTTTCACTCCTTAATTTAGACGTGATTTAAACTGTTATGATGCTATATTGAATCTTTTGATGTAAGTTTAATGATAATCCAGACATTCTGGAAGAAAACTCATTGAACTGGAACTCAGCTTCCATTTTCCTGCACAGCTCACAGAGAAGATGAAAGGCCTGAAGTATGAATTTATCTTGACTAAAAACATTGTTTGACTTTATTGGTGTCTAGTCCTCAATTAATTTTTTTTTTTTTGTCTTTTCTACTATAATTGAAAAAGCAACGAACATTAAGAAGTAAATTTAAGTGACTGACACCTTTTCTCACTGAAAAGGGAAGGAGCTTTTCTTCAAAGATCTCCTGCTGCTTTTGAACACTGAATACTATCACTACGGAGCTTCTTAACAGTTGTTGAAATAACCGTGATCTCTGAATCTTGGAGGCAGATCAGTCTCCAAGCAACTGGAATTTCTTGTTCATGTTAATACTATATTTACTTATTGCAAACTCAAGTAAGAGACAAAATTAGATAAGACAAGACCCAATTTCCTGTTTTCCAAAAGTTTAATATATTGCAAGACCATAAGTGTAAATGGCAACCTCTAATTCCAGAATATGTTTCCCAATGTCTCTGCTGCTGCACACCTACTGTAGATAGTTTTATGTTCCAGTTTGAAATAGTGACAGAGGCTGTTTTTTTATAGACATCATTAAAGAACATGTTCACTAAGATTTGTAAATCCAAAGACACTTCATTATATATAACCGCAGTTTTTCAACAGTAGCTAACACAAATTATCCTACAATATTTTATGGAACAAGGTCTCTTGGCCCACACTTGACTTAGATTTTATCAAAAATGCAGCAACGGCTGTCATGAGGTTTTACAAGGTAGACATTATGCTTTGTAATATTAAATTGTCTTAATGGATATGATTCTTCCATTGTTCTGTTTTCTACAACTGAACCAGTGCCTATGTAGATAACTACACCCACTGCTGTAAAATGAACAATGTCATATTGCATTACTTTAGGTTTATGCAGCTGTATCCTTGCTGTTGTCAATGAAAATATATCAATAAAATCTGGTTTATCACCAGCATGAATTACACTCACATTAGTAATTTAGATCTTAGGGGATAATATTCACAGTTGAAAATGCATTATTTCCTATTAATTGTAAGATTCTGTATATATGTATTGAACTGATTTTAGTTCTAGCTAGCAATACTGAAGATACACTGAATAAAGTTTTGTTTGTCTGCTTGTTTTAAATTTTAGTATTTAACATCACAAGACTTATTTTTATAGACTCATTATACTGGGATAGTAATGGTTCGTGCTGAGGAGTATATGAAAAGATTAATGGGTTATGATTCAGTACCTGCCTAGGTTTCAAGGAAATCATTTATGCATTCTTAATACACTTATCTTTGAATTTACTCCCCAGCAAAAACTATTATCTAAGGTGAAAGCTTTCATTGACTTGTAATGGTAATAATGCTATCTGGATTTCCAGCTAATATTATGCATATTATTGGTGTTAAAGATAAGATAAAGGCTGCAAAAAATCAAAATGTGTTGAGTCTAGCCATAGAGGTCAATGTGAAAGAGACAGTCTTATACAAATACATCAGTGACAAATGAATTACTGGGGAGAAAGTAGATCTATTAAAAGGATAAAATATTGACGCAATGAAAAAATATTGCAATTTAGAAGTAGCTGACATATTATTTTAATTTAAAAATTCTCCACAGAAAAGAAGTAATATGAATAATTAGCAAGGAAAAAAACACTGTAAAGGTAAGTTTGAACATGTGCAAATCATCCAGCTGAAATCTTTTGTTTCCCAAGATATTAAAGAATCTATTTAAAAGGTAGAAGAGATTTTCAAAGGTGTGAAAGACAAATGGTTTCCTACTCTCTGAAAGTCAGCAATAGTCAAGAGTGTAATGACTTCATGGTTTGGTGTGCTTACTAAAAGGAGATACCAGTTAGGTCTTTCATCCTAGAGAAGAGAAATCTGAGGAAGATCTTGTCAAAGTTTTCCAGTACTTAAAGGGTAGCTACAAAGATGATGGTGGGTCTCTCTTCACAAGAATCCACATGAAGAGAGCAAAGGGCAATAGGTACCAGTTGCACCAGGAGAGGTTTCATTTTGCTATAATATGGATTTTTTTTTCCAGTGACACAATCAATAGCTAGAGCAATCTCCCCAGGGATGTGATAAAGTCCCTATCACTGAAGATTTTCAAGTCACAGCTGGACAGGATGACAAATAGTCTCATCTAGGCCCCCTTTTCTATGAAAGGTTGGATCAGGTGATCCTTCAACGTCCCTTCTGACCTGAGCTGTTCTACAATTCTATTTCTGAGGAGTCATGGGTATTGAGGAGCAGTAGCAGCAAACTAAATACAGACCTAGATAGTCTTCCTTTTCCCTTTTCTTTGTGAAAAGACGAAGAAATGGACATGGTGGACAGAATCCCACACATGTGATTTCCATTCCATCAGTACTAAACCAAATGTTCTAGGGCAAGAAGAACAAGATAATAAAGTCCTGGAAAGCAAGCAGTATGGAATTATAAAGTGATTTTGGTTTGCAAACTACATTAATTTCTTATACAGGCTTGTAGATAAAGTCTTTTTATTTTATGAAATTATGGTGCCAGCACTGGTCATAGATGAAACAAAACAAAAAAAATCAGTCACACAAGAAGAAAGATTTGTGAGGTGAGAAGTAAGTCTTCTTTTATGTATGGCATACTACTTTAAAGACCTTATTTTCATGTATCTTTTAACAAATCAGCTTTCATCAGTTGAATATGTGTGACCAGCATCTTACCACTGCTTGCAGTGCATGTGGTGGGTATCCACATCTTGCTTTCAAGAGAGTATTTACCTGTCTCTTCCTTGCATTGTGTAGCAGTATGCATACACCACATTTATAGCACTGCTCTGCATGTGAGTCTAGAGAGAATCTTTCTGAGGGAAGAAGATGAATTGTCACACAAATCATCTCCTATTGCACCCAAAGGCCTCATTCTAAATAGATCCACAAACTAATGCAACCTTCAAGGTACATTAATGATGAATTCTTTTCTTATTCTCAGGCTATTCACAGTCTCTCCATTGAAAGAGTTGTCCTAGCAATCAGGGTCTGGGTCCAACTGGTACTGCTGACAACAAAACAAATATTCTTGGTAACCTATTCTGAAAATCAAGATCTCAGTCCATGGCAATCAACAGTCTGCACCTGTCTGAAGTACAGGCTTCCAGAAAGAATCTATAGAAATATTTAGAAAGATGCAAAGCATTCCAAGGGAGGAAATATTTAAGTTATTTGGCCTGTTTAACTTAGGAAAAGCACAAAAATTTCATAGACACAGGAACTACACAGAAGGTACATTTTAGGTACCTTCTACAGCCTTTGCTATGTAACTGTTTCACATGGTATTAAACAATAGCTGGTATTGCACAATGTAACTGAGGAGGTGGGGTTTATCACAGGTATAAGTACATCAAATTATATGAGATGTGTCTCTTCCATTTCTGCAAACATTGCTTTGAGGAAAGCTGGGAGTATGTGATGTGCAAGGCTACATAGCCTGACACATTGGGATACACTTGAGTAATTGTCTATGAGCTGCACAGATGGCCAGAACATATACAGTATGTTTTACATGTTCTAGATGCATTGCACCTATTGCATATGCTCTGTGGTGTTATTCAGAAGGTTTAAATACTTGGCTACGGATCAAAGTTGCAGCTTCTGCTCAGGCCTACAGGGAAATGCAAGAGGATATTCAAAATTGTGCCCTAGAGATGTGTATCTCTCTTTGTGACCCCAAGAGTACTCTAAGACAACTCTGGACTCCAAAAATCATTCCCTTAGCTAAGCACTGAAAGTGATGTTGGTGACTCTGACAAGGTAAGAATAATAAAATTCTTTGCAGTTAAAGTATAAAAGACTGAATTTTGAAAAAAGAAATATTGAACAGAGACAAGGTCTTTTGTTCTCTATTCTCTATGTAATACAGAAATAAGCAGAATATTCCATGTGTAAGCACATCTGTTTATCTTTTATGTTGTTCTAAATATCTTAAAAATTTCCTCAGCCAGACATGAGGTACCTAGGTAAATCACAACTACCCCTGTAGAAGTTTGAGGGTTAATGTAGTCTAAAATAATGAATATTCTTCATCAGTTGAGTCGGTAAATTTGTTCCTGAGTTATTTATTGCAAACAGAGAATAAGTATTAACATACATAACAGTGTAATTGAATTGTCTCTTTCAAAAGCCTAGTGAGAAAAGCACCACTGTACCTTTTATCTATTGTGATATAATCTTTCATTATACCTCTGCTCCACTTTATAGTTGTTTATTAGCTCCCTGTACAACTATTTACTATTCAGAATTGCTACAGGTGCCTTTCTGAATACAAGTATACTAGCTCTAATGAAAAAAAAAAGTCAAGGAATATTGTCCTTTGTGTGAGGCAGCCAACACATCAAGCATACTTTTATAGAGATATAAATCACTCAAAACAAGCATTTAAATATTCCTAAACTAATAGTAAGGCAGACTCCTAAAATAAGAAAAGCAAAGAAAAAAAAAGTTGTGCAAAGCTTTCCAGTGCTCACGATTGTCCTCATTTGAATAATAAACCTGGATTTTTTTTTTTTTCCCTTCCTAAGTCTGAAGAACACTATTGATTTTGAAGACTAATGACTAAAGGAATTATGAGTTTTGTCATAAGGGCCAAGTCTTCACCTGCTCCTGTAGAAGATATGAGCTTCATAAAGGTCATAGTAATTTGCAGCCTAAGAGCACTGGCATTACACTAATGCTTTGCTGGATATCTTCAGTTAGGCTTCTTGAAACCAACGCTGTTCCAAAAGTCAATGGCCATCTTTCTGTCTCTGATGTATCATGCAGAATGCTTACAAAGGGCAAAGTAAAGGACTGATTTTAAAGCTAGCTTGATCAAATAGTTTGATCAGCTCTCACCTTCTACCTAGCTCCCTGAATAGGGATGTTCAAGGCCTGAATATTCATGGCAGTACCAGCATTTCTGTCTTTTGCCCACATGTAGAGGAACATCAAAATTATTTTCATCTTTGATTTCTTTGCTTGATGTCCAGTAAAGTTTAAAACTAAGAAGGTTATTTATTGTATCTAGGATTCAATTCTGCATGGGGCTGGGCATGCCTTGCAAACTGATTATGCCTTTAATGCCTATTGACAGTGGTGTTTATGGTATTTGACACCTGATAGGAAACACTTAGCTTATTGCAGGTGGGGAAAACATACTGCATATAATAATATCCCATAGGAAAATTCTTAATTGCTATATCTACTTTTATGACGTTACCAAATATATATAAATCCCTGTGTGCAGATAAATCTATTAAAAGGTGACTTAAGTTTTTAATTTAAAAAGTAAAATTCTACTGTCCCCACTCTCCTCTTTTTATGATCCTCAGCTAAGAGAAAAGATGCACGTGGGATTAGGAATATTATAATTACTTTTTAAATACAAAGTTAACACTGGAATAGATTGAAAACTGCTCCTTATGAAAGCTCAGGTGAATGACTACACACAGTTTGAGGCCAGCAGTAGGAAGAAGAACATAAAATCACGTGTTCAGATATTTAGAACACCAAAATTATCAATTTATCCATCTATACTGCAGTATCTTGTGATCTGAACACTGAGAATATCTGAGAATATAAATACACAGAATCTGAATAATTTTTTGGGAGGACTTACTCAAAATCTCAGAAGAAGAAAAGATGGAAAAAAAGATTTCTTAACATCATTAGGCTTTTGATCTGTCTTTGCAATATACAGTATATTTCTATTCTTTACATGCTGTTCTGTGTGGAAAGTACTGTTTATGTATTTAGTATTTGTTACAAAATAAAACAGAGCTTTTGGAGCATAGACCAGAAAACAGATTATTGTTTTTTTAACTGGGATGTAGAAGCAAATCTGCACTTATTTATTATATCTCTGGATTTTTGTGTATGGTGGTTTTTTTTGTATGGTCTTTCAGCTTCAGGGAAAGGCTGAAGAATCATCTCATTTGAGTCTTCATCTTGACCTACACTTGTCATATCAAAGAGTAAGGAGTCTTGAACCTGCTTAAGATGAGAAAGACCTGGAGGACAGGTTTTCACATTTGTAGATTAGCACTAGACATTACTACTCTGTTTCTTCTCCTCAGACATGTTTATTATGCCTCTTTAATAACTGATAAAACTTCCTGGAGACCTGACTTCTGTGATCTGAAGTAGTCAGGCCAGAAATACAGATATTGTGTAGCATGAATGGCTGCATTAAAGCACATGCTTAAAGCTGGCTTGAAATGCTTTGCTTACTGTTGCACAGACAACTGGATGAACGTTTCTCATAGCCCAGACAAGTACCAGGAGAAAAGGGAAAACTTTGTTATTTAAACCCCTTGTCTTTATATTCCATATGTCTCACTGTATTTTGTCTCCTTGCCAGTGAAATGTTAAGAGTCTGTTTCTCTGCCTCCCTTTTTGGGGTTGGGTTTTTTTTGTTTGTTTTGTTTTGTTTTATACTATACGAGACTAAAACCATCTCCAGCCAAATAAGAAGAGACATAATTTCAAGATATTCGAATTTGGATGGAATCTTCCAGTTTGCTTGTCAAATATGTTAGTGGAAGTCCAGGTGACAGCAAGCTGCTGGATGTGTGTGTGCATGTTTTATGGGGGAGGAAAAGGGAGGCAGCCAAGTAGCAGGATTCTGGCTTTCTTCCATGGTAAAGCAGGAGGTAATTCTGATGTTACTCAATTGATTTACTTACGGTATTTGTTGGAAATGGCTGTTGTCTTACCCATATATTGCATAGTGTGGACATTAACCATGTGCATTTGTCAGAAATATTATTCTGGGTTTTCACAATGCAGCATGAGTTCTTTCCTGAAACAACTGTCGTAGGTCTCCAAAGCAGATGGTGCTATTTTACTCACAGAGGTGCTGCGGTTTTTTTTGACTCTCACAAACTTTGTTTTGCACTAAGTAATAAATATTATTTCAAAACAGATGTTTGAAAAGAAAAGATAAAAAAATCCATATTAAGATGTTATGTCAGTGTAACTAAAATCCTTTGTGCCAGAAAAGTGATGAGATAAAAGGGTCAGCACTACTGTAGTCATAATTTAATCCTCTTCCTGAATCCAAAATACTTGATGACAAATTCAATTAATGTTCTCATTTCTGTTTTCTTACTGTAATTCATAGAATTCATCCTAAACCCCCAAGCGATGAGAAGGCCTGTTTTGAATGTCATGCAAATTAGGCAAGTGTTGAATATGTACTGTGAATGTTTCTAATGGAAGCAATTGTTGCTTCAAAGAATTAAAATGAAGTTTCAAAAAGAACCACGACTTGGTCAAGGGTTTGAAAGGAATTAAGGTAGAACAAAGAAACAGAATGGTTTAATGTGTTGTCCTGGGTTCAGCAGTAGCAGCCATTTTTCTTCTTCTTAGTAGCTGGTGCAGTGCTGTGGTTTTGACTTTCGGTCTGGGAACAGCACTGATAACACCGATGTTTTCAGTTGCTGCTCAGTAATGTTTACTCCGACCAAGGACATTCTGAGCCTCATGCTCTGCCAGGGAGGAGGGGAAGCTGGGAGGAAGCAGAGACAGGACACCTGACCCAAACTGACCAAAGAGGTATTCCATACCACAGCACGTCATGCCCAGGATGTAACTGGCAGTTACCCGGAAGGGCTAGAGGACTGCAGGGGTGAGGCTGGGTGTCGATCAGTGGTGAGCCGTTGTATTCTCTTCTCTTGTCATTTCCCTTGTCATTGTTATTAATGGTGGTAGCAGTAGTGATTTGTGTTATACCTTAGCTACTGAACTGTTCTTATCTCAGCCTCTGGGAGTTGCATTCTTTCAGTTCTCCTCCTCATCCCTCCGGTAGCTGAGGGAGGAAGGCGGGGAGTAAGTGAGAGTCTGTGTGGCTGGGTTTAAACCACAACCCGTGTCTAGCTTCTCCATATGCCAATTAAAAGTGAATATAAAGCATATATAATAGAGGTATTTGAAACAACTGAAAATACAGTTCTATAACAGACTAAAATAGTTTTAGGTGGTGCTGCTGCAACTGCTTCTTCCCTCCTGTACTTGTTTGTTCATTTTTGACTCTCCTGTGCAGTAGCTGATGCTCTCCTGTCCTTTCTTGTTATTATAGAAGAGAACTAAAGCAGAAAAATGCTAATAGATCTGGGGAGCAAAAAGATACACTCTGAAAGGTCAGAATAATAAAGTTTTGGGAAGGAAGAAGATAATCTTGGAATATTCTAATTAAATAAATTATTGTTTAGTTTTAATTTTAAAACATCTAGGATTAATTAGTGACACAGATTATCTCCAGAAAGTTTCCTTATCCAGGATACATTAAACTTTAGCAAGAGAAAGCAAATAAGTTATGGAGGAAAATCCCACACTGGTTGTAGAAAAAAAAAAATCATACTTTGTCACTGTTTTTGTTAATTTTTATTACTTGAAAATAAGTAAGCAAGATTTAGATATTTCCAACTGCTAGAAAAATGGTGGAGGAATTGGAAGTGGGAAGAAGTGTTCTATGATTCAGTTCTAAAAATTGTCATTAACTTCAACTTTTCTTCAAGTAATATAGATAAATTTTTAAATAAAAGCTTGAGAGAAAAAAACACCAACATGTCCACCACAAACTACTTGCATTGATTATTAATTATTGAAACTGTTACTATTTACCCTCATATTCAGATTCATTTATTTAAAATGTCTCCCCAGTTCCATGCAATTATATGTTTATTTTGCGTGACCAGCTTGCACCTTTCTCTTATTAGTAGAAATGCAATACCGCATTGAGTATTTAAAGCATTCAGGAAAACTAGTTATGGAGTTAAGTTATTCTGGATATATACTGATATAATGGATTGCCAATGAACACAAAAAGCTTGGAATTCAGCCACTGAAATCCATCTGCAGAGCGTTAATTTAGTTCCAAAAGGCGAAACCTGGGAAATCCTACCAAGAGGGAGTGAGATGATTCTGTATGAATGAGGACCACGAAGAAATGACTGATTGTGCTGTGCTTGAAAGGAAGGACTTATAGCTTTATTATACAGGTTTGCGATAGCAAGAATTAAGTTTATCTTATGAATGAAATTTGAACATTCCTTTAGCTGCAACTGCATGCAGGGAACCACTGGCAAACACAGATAATTTATATGTTTGTGAGTAAAAGACTTACTGTTTCTAGCTGTTCTTTTTATGCCCCTGTTCCACTGGCTATTTGAGTACCTCCAGGGCTGTGCCACTGCTGACTTCTGTGCAGCAGACTCCTTGAGGAGTACCTCAGGCAGGGTTTCAACACCAGCCTTCCCATAGATTCCCAGTAGGAATTATTCGGGGTTGTTTTGTGTGCGTATTACAGACTAGAGTCGCACTTATGCAGAATCCTCATTTCTTTTAGGACACAGGAACTTGGAAGGGAATAAGCCATTAATTTAAGAGAAGTCATTCGTGTTACTTTCCCAGAATTCTAGGCACCAGGTACCTTTATTTGCCTATTTTCATGGCAGAAGAAGTACCTGTTATTATAGTTTTAGCTCATTCCTTTGGTCTCTAAGATTTTGTATTCTATTTAGGCTACATCAACAGCCTCAGAAAATGACCCGGTAAGAAACCAAGTTGAGTAAATGTTTTCTTAAATAGACATCAGGAAGACCTGTCAAAAATGCATGCTTAAGTCATTGTGCACAGATCTTTAGCTACCCCAAACTCATCAACAGTGTCGCCCAGCCACTAACTCTGAACCACACAGCCACTCACTCACTCTTCCCTTTCTTCCCCTCCTGCTCCCAGCAGGATAGGGAGGAGATTTAAAAGAATGTAAAGCTGATGGGTTGAGATAAACGCAGTCAAATAACTGAAGTATAATATGAAACTACTACCACCACTACTAATAATAACAATGATGCGGGAAATAACAAGGGGAGAGAATATAAAACTAAAGGAAGAGAATAAAAACCCAGTAAACACAAGTGATGCAGCTAGTTACCATTACTTCTGATCAGAATATGTTCTGATATGATCAAATTCAGATTCCTAGTTGTGCTTTTTTTTTGAGTATTCTTCCTTGCTGCTACTGAGAGGTATGAATCATTAGTCATCAAGGCTGATGCAGAGACCAGTAAACAACTTTTTTTAAGACAGAGTATTCACAGATTGTCCATATTATCATATGCATTTTGAGAGAGTAACTAAGTTTTATTAACAATAAATTAGCTTGAGCTGTTATTAAATAGTTCTCTTGGGCACAACACTGATAATGCCATATGTTATTTCTTTGTGTCCCTCTCTCTTTCTGCATTTTTAATTAAGGGTGCATGGGTGAAAGCAGTGAAGTCTCATTAATTTAATTAATGGATTGAAAGGCCAAATGACCATGAATGAACATGAATTACTCTATGGAGACAGTATTATGTTTTTGAGGAAAGAAACATTTCAGTGGTGTCTAGTCACAAAAGTAAAATGAGCAGAGATAATCAGCAACCAGGACTCACTAATTAACATATTAGGAAATCTAAATACACTTCAAAACAGTGCTCAAACCTGAAAGTCTTTTAAAGTAGATTCTTCAGAGTATGGAGATTTGTCATTTTATTTCTGTCATCATTTAATATTCACTGGTGTATTTGCAAAGGAGAAAGAATGAGCTCTTTTTAGTCAGGCTAGATGAACAGAAATCAAGATATCTGTAGGAATTTTTGTTTTACTTTTCCTGCTATTAAAATATGAGACTTGATAAAAGATTATTCTGCACTTCAGGTTTCTCATCTGAAAAATGAAGATTTTCTTTTATAGGCAGGTTTATCAAGCACATACTAATGAAGAATGTTATGCATATGATAAAAAAAGGGCTTTTTAACATATAAACAAGGGGTAGAGCCAAAACCTTACAATTTTTAAAGAAAGCACTTGAAGAATTTTTAAGAACTTCTAGATACCTCTTTCTAGTGCATTAGTTGATACTATCATTTGACAACCTAAAGAATACCTAGTGTTATTTATTTTCTTCTAAAACTTAGATGTGCAAAAATAAGGCTGCTGAAAACCAATTTTTTTGTAATGAATATACACTAAACTGTAAAGTGAATTTTTTAAATAATTATTTAAAAAGAAGGATTTTTTGCAGGTAATCAGCAGGAAGTTATTACTATATTTAGGATGTGTAAAGTTCTGAAGGATAGGTTACGTAATTGTTTTGTTGTTTGATTTTTTAATAGTTTTATGGTGTTTAAACTGGTTTGTTGTATATATGTGACATTTGTCATGGATTTTTAGAGATGTGAATGGACACATTGTTAGCTAAATAGTTGCACATCGGAGTTGTCTGTATATCTGGTCACTCACTGAAATATGAAAACAATCTGAAGTAATATAAATTATTACTTCAGTAATTTGAACACAGACATGAGTTCAAATGCCTGCAACAAACATGAGATTTGTATGGATATAACAAATGTACCTGGGTCTTGTCCCAGGAACAAGAGCAGTCACATATCTAATTACACAACAGTAAGTAAGCAGCTTTTCAGAAGAGTGTTAAAGTAACTCTTGTCAATTTGTCTAATACATGAAGTACTTTCAGTATTTGAATCAGCTTTTATCAGAAAGGTTGTCTTGATGCAAGCATGCGTTGAGTTTTTTCATTTACAAAATGCTCCTGGAGTCACTCGTGGATCACTTGCAGTGTATACAAATGTAGTTAAAGTCGCATCTGAAAACTACACAGAATGTTTTGGGTTTGTTGTTTTGTTTTTTTTCAAAAAACACTTGCTCTGCTACTAGCAGTGTTTTGCCTGCAAAAGGCTGTTGCACCAGTCGTCCTGCAATATTTTCTCTGTCTTCCCATTTTTTTCCAAGTACAGTTCACGGTACTGTATTTTGCCCATAACACCTTTTAACAGTTGACTCTTATGTACCTTGGAAACCTGTTATGTGTCTGTTTTATTTCAGTAGTTGAGATCAGCTGGGACATTTAAAATGACCGCTTCTCCATTTAATTTAAATGTCATGGGGTTGGTGACACATTCTTAGAGCAAAGACATAGATTTCTACAATTCATTTCTTCTGTTGTTACATTGGAGTTAATTTTAGGCAGGCTTCATTCACTAGCTATATCCAAATAGAACACGCTGCTTAGGAAGATTTCTAATGGACTGAGGAATTCTTCCTTTCTCACTGTCAATCTATGTGACATGTTGTCAAGACATTTGTCTGTATTTGTGCCTACGCTTTTTTTCCCCTCCTCCACTGGGAAAAAAGCAGTTATACTTGGAAATTGCGAGGACAGCAAGAATGGGCTCCTGGCTGGATACACAAAGCATTTTTTTGTTTTTTTGTTTTTTTCTTTTTTTCTTTTTTCTTTTTTTTTTTTTTTTTTTTTTTAACTTTGTTTATTTGGTAGAGGTAGTAAAAAGTTTTTTATTGTTTTTAATGTATATAAAAAAATAAAATTATTTCTTTT
>WYDI02016940.1:3704-29500 GCA_009867235.2 Psittacus erithacus
TGATGGACAGTGGCTTAGCAACTTCATTTGCCAGCTCCTTCAGGACCTGTGGATGAATTTCATCAGGTCCCATGGACCTGTGCACATTCGGGTTGTTAAGACGGTCTCGAACCTGATCCTCTCCTGCAGTGGGCCTAGGGTCTTCATTCTCACAGTCCCTGCATCTGTCTTCCAAGATGGCAGGAAGGTCCCAGCTGCATACTGTTGAGCCTACCAACACAGGAAAGGATACTATTTGAGAGCATGTGTATATATATTTGTGTGCATGTGTGTATGCTCATACCCTTCAATAAAAGCAAATTCTAGTGGTGCTCAAAGTTGTTCAGACATTGCTGGTTTACTTGCTTATAAACACATACGCAAACATCCACATCTATCTTTATATAAGTCCATGCGTCTTCATATTCATAGATGCATAGACATGCATCTATGCGTAGGCACATATTTCACTACATATTCACAAAAATGTTTTTATTTACAAATGCATACATTTAAAATTATAATTAACTGCTATCCTATTAATGTGAATGAAGAGCATAAAATATTGAAACAACTACTGTCTGCAAATGCAGTTCTCCATTATGTCAGCATGCTTTTTTCAACAGTTTTTTTCCTAAGATATAGATCACTGGCACCAAGTGTGCATGTTCTGTATAAAAAAACCTGTTTACCCACAGAGATGGATGTATGTGTATGACACTGAATCACACTGTAATGAAATATTTTTCATGAAAGAACATGCAAATGCTAACCAGTATTTTTCAAACACTTTCCTACTAACACAAGAAATAGTTATACCAACATTATTATATAACATGTTTTAAAGAGAAAGAAACTTCAGGAAAGAAATCTTTTTGAAAGCACCTATTAATTTGGGTAGCTCAGGAGCTGGGTGCCCATCTGGGGGGCTGCTGCCATTTAGGGACATCTACAACTGTATCTGACTCTGGGGTGCTTCATGTCACTGGCAGAAACCCCAGAGAGGTCACAAAGCAGGAATATGCTTTTAAGATATTTAGAAAGTGCCAGCAGATGGCATGCATGAGTCCACAGCGGTTTTTCTCTCACATGGGGGGAGAGTTTTGAAACAGCAAAACTTGCCTGAGTACCCCAGATTTCTTATACTGCACAACTTCTTAACATCACTCTGAAAACTGAGATTAATGAAGACATTATGCTATGTGAGGAAAATGGAAAAGAACCCCAAACTAATGAATATATTTAGGAAAGGATCTGCCTGAGTCATTAGAAAAATGTATCTGCAGTACTGAGAAAGCTCAGTTCCTATTACAGATACAGATTAAAGATGCTATTGGTATGCACCCCTACTTGATCTTCACACTTGTCTTCTTTGTTGGAGTTTTATAAAAACACATTAAAAACATCAGAATTGCAAAAAAGGATTTAAAAGCAACCTGTCTTCTGGAAAATATTTGTTTCACTGATGTTTGAGCTTGCACAGAAGAAGTAATAGAAACTGCATCTCTGATCACTGGAAAATGGATTCTTGTCAAAGGCGCTAACTGTCCTAATAGTGTGATGCTGAGTCTTGCTCTGTCTCACTGCCAGGCTCAGCTATAGAAACAGCATAATTATATGACTAACAACAATTCCCTTATCTAGCACTAACACTTGCTGCTGTTAACTACATTTCAGTGTGCTGAAGATGAAGCAGAGAACTGAAATTTAAGCTGAGTTAGTTTGGTCTACTAATCCAAAGGACTTTGATTTCCTGTTGGAGGTTTGGTGGGTTTTTTTGGGGAGGTTATTTTTTGTTTATTGTTTGTTTTTTGGGTTTTTCTTTTAATATACACCTTTCAGAATCTGCCACTCAGCCCAGGAGCAGGCCACGCTGCCTTGGATTGGCACTCATTTCTTCTCCACAAGACTCTCTCCTCTACCACCTCAGTTTCTGTTCTTTCTGACTTCTTGTGCCACTGCCCTTACCATGACCTTGGGACTATGGCATCTGAGAACTAATTTTTTCAAATAACTTGTACAAAAAAATCTCCATTTCTGTCTCTTCTTGCCCCATAAGTATATTTCCCAAGTGTAGACATCTCTACTAAGTCAATCCAGGTATCTTCAGGCTATTCTTAAAGACAATGAACTAACAGCTCAAAATTCTTGATCCAAAGCTTATTAATGTCAAGAAAAGCTCTTCTAGAAAAAACTCTGAATGCCATATGAGGCAACCAGAATAAACATCTTCTAATCCACCAAACCCATGAAGCTATATGGATATTCACATCGCAATAGTGAAGTAGTTCTAATTATAGTAAGAATTAGCAGACTTTTGATATTAAAATATCTAGTTGTTTGAGTATGACAAGCAGTTATTTACAAAGCATCTCACAAAATTACTGAAGTAACAAAGACCCTGTAGAAGACAAAAAATAAATACATTTCAGTTAGAGTAGGGGGAAATGGAGAAAAACTAGCTAAGAGTGAGGAGTTGAAATTCATTATACATTGAACAACCTAATTACAGTAATTATGTTTTTTGTCATAGTGGAGTTGATGAGTATTTTCTGGAGCATATGGAAATTTCCATCCCACAGTCATTGTAGTTGTCTAATATTGCTGTGTATTAGTATCTTAGAGCACTGTGATATTGTCAAATATAAACAGATTACTGTAGACAATCACCAGCCAAAAACAACAGAAGCCAGATTATATCTAGGCCTTCTGATGATCAAAGCTTTAATGTGCTTTATATGCTGTTTCATAAGTAATGAATGTGAAATGGTTGTGGCAGTAACATCAAGGCTTACATATTTTTATAGTAATTATTTCTAAATCAAATATAAGTAAATATATTTTAAATGACTGTATTTATTAAATATAAAGCCCAAAGAGCCAAACACAAGGAAATAGCTAGGAGATTTATTATCTGGAGGTCACTTGTATCCTATTTGTAATGATTCCTTTCCTGCACTAAAGAAAAAAGCTAAAACAATTTCATAAAAGTGTCATCAAGTAAAAGATAACCCCTTCTTTGGAATTATTTCTGATTTGTTCAGAGTTTCAGAAGGAAACATGACAGCACCAGGATTTATTTTCCCCTTTTTATTTCATACAAAATGCTGATTTATGTATTTTGCTGGCCTTGTTTAAATAGCTTACCATCTTCTATGGACTAAAAAGACTTTATTAGCACCAATGATACCAACCATTCAAACTGTAATACATAAAATTATTTATTATTTCACATCACAGAATAGGCATCCTTATTTCTATAGACTATACAAGTAAACAACATCTGAGTTTGAAGTTGCTTGTATTATTTTACATGGACTTTTAAAGAAATCTAAAAGAAAATTAAGATAAATTTTCAGCACCCTGCCAAAGAAATTCAGGTAAAGGTTCAATAAAGTTAATCATCCTTTCCACAATAATGAGGAATTAATACTCTAATCATCTACATTTGATACACTTTATATTCGGCAATGTCATTTAAATCTTAAACCTGCAAGAATTATGGGAGCTCTCAAGATAATATTGATCTAATGCCTTCAGCTCAATGACAATGTCAATTGCTTTACCTTACCCATGCTGTTAGGAACAGTATGTGACAGAAGCATCCTCCATCCAAAAATAATTAATTTCCCAATTTCCTTTCATTGCAGCTGATTCAGATTTTAACTTAAAACACTTATAGATTTTCCTTAGATAAAATTAAGAAGCAGCTTACATGTATGAACTTTGACTATTTAAGGAAATTGTTTTAAGCACTAATTTAAAATCCATTTTCATTTACTTTCTATTTTTATGGTTGGAACTATTGTTCCCTTCCCAGTTGTTTCCCTTGTAGGAGTCCATAAATTACGTATCTCTGTCCAGTGCAATGTCTACATTGTTCCATTCAAATTCAACACCTGAAAATGCTTATTCCTGCTATTCCTATGCCAGCCCCTTGCAGAGAAATGAAATACCAGGATTCCCCACATTGTTTGCATATATGATTTTATCTCTTCATTTAATACCTCCTTGCTGCTTTATATCAGGACTTTGCTAACCAAAATTATTTACTGGAGTAGATAACATACCAGTTTATCACAGGAAGGTTTTAGGGAATAACAGTAGGGCAGTGCATTTCAGCTGCTTATATCTAAGGCTATACAAATTCTTTACAAAATATGGGTCAGCAAATGTGAAAGATGTAGCAGGTGTCTGCCAGAGCATCACGCTACTGCACTGGACACCCTTGTCTCCTAATTTCTCAATACCTTCCCAAGTGCTCCACAAGGTAGGTCAGGTGCCTTCCACTGCTCAGACAATGCCCAGCCTCTTATAGGCATTACCAGAAACAAGTCTGTATAGCAGCCTGTTTACCTGCTAGCAAACCAGCTATGGCAAACAGGTTTTAAATACCAGGTGTTTGCTGCAACAGAGCAAAAAGGTGTTGATCGGCTCCAGTCTGTCCTCAGGGCCAAGAAAATTCTGAACATTCTCTTATGATCACTCTGAGAGTGGTGTCTAAAACAAGTCCTCTTGGCTGAAGCTGGTTTAAATTGATTACACATTTATTATTCACATACTTGTAAGCGTAACATCAAGCATGAACCAAAGGACAGTTAAACAGATAATTTTTCCTCAAACCCAAATCTAATCTTAGCATCTACTTCTCAACAAGAATCAGGACAGAAACAAAACTGTTACCTGTTTTGGGGGTGATGAATGTTTCAGTATGAATATCTAAAGGGTTCTCCTGTGTGGGAGCGGTGGGTGTTGTGGATGTGCCTCTAGCTCTCTGCTGCCCTGTCAGCTCTGTGGGAATTTCTCACAGTGGCCCACAGAGTATCCAAATTATTGCTCCCAGTGGTCCTTTTTATCAATTTCTGATCTGTTGTGCTGAGTTACTGTGCACCCTGGGAGTGCCTCCAGAGCTGATGTGGCCACACCGTGGCTAAAAGTTCTTCCTTAAGGCCTGTCATATGGCACCTTCTAGTTTAAAATGTATTTTTTGGTGAGAACCGCTGAGACACAATGCCCAGTCTGTCTTCACATCCTGGAAAATGATGATTGAAGTAAGGGACCACACATCACAGTCAAGCATTACTGCAGCTGGTCATTGCAGTCTTCTAATGACCTCTCAGTTCCTTTGAAAGAACAGCTGTTGCGTATTTGCCAGTATCATGCATATGAGGGTTTGATAATCAACATTTTCCTATAGGCACCAACCTTGGAAAAAAACACAAATATCTTAAGAACTGAATTAATTTAATGCATTGATACAGCATTACAGAAAGATCTCATGAAAGAGTAATTAGTATGTCCTCAGTTAAAAAATGGGTTAGTGCTTTTACCTGCTCGTTTGACACATATCTATTTCTAGATTAACTCACCCATTTTAAGGTTGTAGCATATTGTCATCTCTGCTAGAGAAAACCTGTATCTAGTATCGGCAACTACTACAATGTTTCTGGTTTGCCTTTGACAATCTTGAATTTCTACTAGTGCAAGACTATTCTTGGTGACTTTGCTGAATGATAACCACTACAAATATTTTTCTTTCTGATTGACTTCAAAGGCCTCTCAGTGTCTTTCCTCCGTTTTATGTACTGACATAAGTACTCCTTACAGCAGTTTTTCAGTATTTGATATTGCCGAGAAGCAGTAATATGTAAATGACCCTCTCTCTTTCATGCCCTGAGTTTCATGCTTATACTTAAATAAATCCATGTGGAATTGCTACCTCCTAATTTTTATCACAGTATGCTAGTGCATTTACATTTGTTTGACTTCTTCTGGAGTGTGGTACATGGTTTAGCGACGTGTTCTTACACAATTCTCTACTCACTTGATTGCAAGCATTGGCTTTCTGCACTTTCTTTGGAAATGCTTCTTGGGCTGAATCTACATTAAGTAGTATTGTGAGCAACTATAGTCTCTTTTGTCAAATATTAAATGTAAATATCAATTAAAAAATACCTTGTATTCTTTTTTATCTGAGAAGTCACTCACTTGCCTTATCCAAGACACCAAAAAAACAGGGCAGCAGCTAATTATGGGCCAAATTTTGTAAACTATAATTTGCAGCCAGTTTCTGTATCACATGGAGATGAAATAAAATCTGTCTAACTATATAATAGTGAGACAGTCTTAGTTTTGTATTCTCTGCTTCATTACTCTCTAAGACCATCTATAAAGTGCACTTAATGCCTTTTAAGTTATTTTTTTTTTTTAGCTGAGTTGATAATACATGGGGGATTTAAAGTGTACTTTAAAAAGTACTACTGAATCTACTGAGTCTATGATAGTATGATTTCTATTACCCAGAAAAAATGCCCTAATCTATGAAATATATATCTGTGCCCTTTTATTGTGCTGGTTTGCTTACTATGTCTTAGTGGAAATGGGATACAGAAATCCATCTCTGTATTACTTGTTTAATGAATTTATGACCTTGATATGCTCAGAAATTGATTTATAGTCCTTTTATCCTACTGTCTTTAAATAAAGCCTTGTACATGAGTAACCAGAGTATTCCACTTCAGCTTCTTCATAGAAAGTATTTGTGAGTCTTCGGGAGAATAACAGAAGTGCAATTTTGCTAGACAGAAGATGTACATCATGAATGCAATTTCCCATGGAAGGATGTGGCTGCTCCGGCAAAGCTTAATACAGTTCACCTCCTTGTGTAGCAAACTGTTCCTTTTATCATTATCATTATATCAGTCCTGAAAAATCTTGGCTATCCAGTGTCTCCTTAAATTGCTTTTCTTTACAAAATACTGCCTGGTCCTTATTTGCATTTCTCATCTCCTACCTTGTGTGCTCCTTGCCACAGTCTGACCCTTCTTTCAGATCACTCTTTTTCCCCTCTGGATGTAACAATGTTCTCATCTAGGATTTTTATTAGTTCTTTGGTCAAATGACGCTGAGAATTTACTGGTTCATTGGTAGTCTCTTCTTAACATGCATCTTATATCTGAGCTCACTAATTCATGGATATCAGCAACACATGCATTGCCCTTGCAGGGAGTTTTGCTTTCTCTCAGATGCTATGTTACCCTATATCATTCTTTTATACCATTAAATGTATTGACTTTTTTTTATGTCTGAAAGCTGCTCTATTCCTTCTAACTGTATCAGCTGGCTTAACAAAAGATCTTACTCTACCTGAAAACCTCCCGTGGTCTCTAATCAGCAGAGCTAATTATGCCAGAGATTGTTTGCATGAACCTTTCAACTGTTCAAGCTTTGGGAAGATGTATGTACCAAACCTATATAAATAAGTCCTACATCTTCACAGTATTACAAGTTTTACATCATTCCTTGCCTCTGAGACTAGCATTCTTTCTATTTTTAGGGATATTTCTGGAGATGCAAGGGCCTTCAAAATGACCATAATATTTTAACTTCTTCCTGTAGTCAAAGTAATGAATTCTGGAAAAGCTGAGTTCCAGCAGAAGTAGTAATTTTTATCAGTAGTGCAATTTCATCTCTCCCACAGACATTGGATTTTGTCTTTCTGGCACTTTCCCACTCTCTGTCTTAATCCCCCATATTCTTCCTACTAGGAATTCCATGTTTTTTCAGTGGAATATTCCGTGCTGCAGGAAGAAAAAAATATATATATTATATTGTAACCTGAGCCCCCTTCACTTACATTTTTGAAACATTTCAACATTTTAGATGCACAAGTATACAAAGTGTATTTTGTTTGGGAGGTTTCTTACATATTTATTTATTTCATAGATGGAAGAGAAGAGGAGAGAAAGAAATGCTGCTTCATGCAATATGGTCTGTGAAGCTGAACTGTTGTCTTAGCTGGTATCTCATTTTAACTTTGCAGGTCTCGATGAAAAAGGATCTGAGTTTAGGCAGTTATTGAGCGTATGCTCCAGTGACTGCCAGATTGATGCTTCTGTCATACAAGAATGTGACAATAGTTGCTATGGGTTTCCTGATTCGCTTAATTAGATTTTTCCCTGTATAATTAGCACATCTTTAGTCTGAACTTCAAAATATGTCACCAATTTATTTTGAAATTAGAGAAAGTGTTGGAGAGGATTTTATTCCTCTCATTTCTTGTAAATGTCTATGCTAAGACCCACTAGGAATATCACAGAGGAAAATTGTTAAGGGGTCAGTATGTGATATGGAAACAGGCTGTTTGACCTAGTTTGGGCTGTTGCTTAGACATCTGAGCTCACTGAAGAGCAGCTGTAAGGAGAATCTCTGTTTCATTTCTCATGATTGAGGTGTAGCTAGTGGGAAAGAGTGGGGTAACTTTGCAATTATATGAAACAGCTATTCAGTTCTAGAGGTCATAACAGGCACAAAAGTCTTATCATAGAAGAAGAAGAAGTGGCTCACCATACAGGGAAGGAAGGCAGAAAGCAGCACTGCAGAGCAAAGAAAGGTATATACGCAGTATGAGACTTTATAAGTCCTTTTATTCATATTGGTAACCACAGGAATTCAAAAGCCTTTGCTTTGTCCAGTAAAGTTTCTATCCTTTCATGGGCTCTTGCAGAACTATTGTAAAACCATCAAAAGTTTAATTTTAAAAAAGCCCTGTTTTCATACTACAGATTTTACTACACAGTTATAACAGGAGTGCTGTTTGAGGATATTTGGCTGAGGCGATGTAGTTAAGCTGGGGTTCAATCTATAAATCCACAAACCTTTATTTTGATCTATTTTTAACATAAAATCTGTTGCTGCTTTAAGGCTAAACAGTATAACCAAAGAGAAATTTATCATTTTGAGGGGCTTCTGAAAAACATGTCAGCACTTTGCTTTAGCTGCAACTTTGCTCTGTGCATTGCCGCTACTTCTTAAAGATTTCCAATAGACCAATACTTCACTACAGAGTTGTTTAAAAGCACATAAGCATTAGCATACAATTCAGTGGAGTTGAAAGGGGCCAGGAGGGGTTACAATGGGATTGTGACATCCCCATGCATGCCCTGAACCAATGCACCAAAGGTTGAAACATTCTTATGTCTCCCTCCCACATGACGGTCCCATGGATTTTCTGGTGTCTCTGCAGGTGCTGTCTGCGCTGTAGATCCTCTCACGCTGCTGCTTCGCCTTCCTTTGCAAACACACACTGTACTGAACACAATTTTTCCTCTGCCTGTATGGAGATGAAGCTCAAGTGAGCAGCCTTTAGGGTGGTGCTCCGTAACGCACCATCAGTCCATACGTAGGCTTTCCAATGGGAAGTGACAGGAAGCTCTGCTTCAATGCAGATGCCACAAAACAGACTAGGTCACAAAATCTGCCTGCACTTTTTTTTCTCTTTTTTAAATGTAATTTGTTACCCCTGGAAGACAGCTTCCATACTGGAGTAGAAGGATGGCAATAAATAACTTTCTACCACCAGTGATTCGTATTGCATTGCATTCCATTCCATTCCATGCCACCACCTAGCAATGCAGCAGTCACAGTGTTCCAGGAGAGGATTAAAGAGAACAGCCTCCAGCATCTCTGGGCAGAGATGGCCCGGGGCAGCCTGAAGACTTCTGAGAGGAAGTCCTTGAGCTGCTGGATTTACTGGGATTGAGGCAGGAAGACTGGGGGCTGATCAAGGCTGCTGGAGGTTCTGTGCTTCTGGCAGCACCAGCTTCTGAGCTCATTGGAGGGATGGCAATCTTTTTCAGCTGGATACCTGTGGCCAGACCATAGGAATGCCTTTTTGAGGGGCACTGCAAAGCTCACCATCCTTATCCCTCACTGAGCCAGGGGCAGCAGCAGTAAGAAATGGGGTGCAGAGATGTTTTCAGAGATCCCAGGGCTTTGGAGCAGCTACCAGTGCCCTGCAGTGGTAATAAGGGATTCTTGCCCCCAAGGTCAATCAGGCCAGGGGTCTTTGGCTGCTCTTGGAGCCCCTGGGATGGCTCCAGGTTGAGGGAGAATAGGGCTTGTGCATCTACTGGGCCGCGTGACCAGCCTGCGGACCAGGAGCAGGTCTTGCTCGCGTGCTCAGGCACTAGACAATCGCCAGTGGTGGGGTCAGAAAAGAATATTCTCCCGGGCAGATTGGCACCAGTCCCTGGGGTTTTTTGCCTTCTTCGTCAGCATTGAGCAGGAGCACTTGTCAGGGCTCCTGTGGTCCATCCTGGCTGGGGTACTGCCTGCTGCTCATGCACCACTAAGGTGGCTCCTCATGTCCTCCAGCTGGGGGGGGAAGGCTTTTTTTCCCTTTTTTTGCCTTCCTCTGCAGCACTAAGTATAGCCCCTTGACAGGGCTCTTTTGGGCTATTGTGGCCCAAAGGCTGCTGCTCCTGCTGCATGCAGGTGGCCCTTGTGCCCTGCATCTGGAGGGAGAGAAAGCTTTATAGATTCCCAGGGTAGCCTCTGGGGATTGCTGCTTGTCCTCTGTAGCACTGAGCACAGCCCCTTGTCAGGGCTTCCCTGGGCCCTTTGGGCTCGGTACTTTCTCGTTGCTCTTGCACCCTCAAGGCACCACTCGTGCCCTGGCACTCTCTGGCTCCATTGCCCAGTGCAAGCTCGGAGTGGGAGTGAGTTCTGCTCTTCCCTTAGCTCCATTTCCCCAGGGGTTCTTGCTTGGGCACAGCAGCCTATACTTGGAAGGGCTTCAGCCCTGCTGTTCCATCAGCAGCTGCCGCTTTTCAACACTCTCTGAGAGCAGCACCAGCGTCAGGCAGGCACAAGAGCACTTTTCATGCATCCCTGGACAGGAAGCGTAGTGGCTGAGCAAGCGTTGGAAGTCAATAGTGTGCTTGTCTTTGGTAGGTGTCATACTTTGGGACGTACCCCATGGTACAACGCATCTCCTTTTTAAACATTTTTGTGTGGTCAGTCCCAATGCTCATTCTTCACGTTCTCTTCAGGAGACAGACACTGCTTGGCCTGTAACATAAAATAACATAAAATTAAAAGTAACAAAACTAAAATCAAATGGAATCATAAAATAAAATCCTGTTTCCACTTGTAAGCTTTGTGATTTGTGCCCTTGAAAGTGTTTTTGGAAATAATAGTCTCATTGTTATTCAACTCAGGGTGAGTGAGATTATGGAATGGAATAGAATGGAGAGAAATGGAATGGAATGGAATGGAATGGAATGGAATAAAACTGAACAGAAATGAATGGCATGGAACATAATGGACTGGACTAGAATAGAATAGAAATAGAACAGGTTATGCTATGTTATGCCTACAGCTCTGCATGAGAAGTAGTCCTGGGTTCAGCTGTAACAGCTATTTTTCTCCTTCCTAGTAGCTGGTTCAGTGCTGTGTTTTGGCTTCAGTCTGAGAACAATGCTGATAACACACTGATGTTTTAGTTGTTGCTCAGTAGTGCTTACCCCAATCAGGGACTTTTCAGTTTCTCATGCTCTGCCAATGAGGAGGGGCATGGGAAGCCAGGAGGAAGGAGATACAGGACACTTGACCCAAACTAGCCAAAGGGGTATCCCATACCACAGCAAGTCATGCCCAGTATAGAAACTGGGGGATGTTATCTGGAAGGCACAGATTGCTGCTCAGATCAGGCTGGGTACTGATCAGCAGATGCTGAGCAATTCTATTGTGCGTCATTTTTGTTTATTGTTTTCCTTTTAGCTTTACATTCTCTTCCCTTGTTATTTCCCTTAACATTATTATTCTTGGTGGTAGCAGCAGTGGTTTGTGTTATATCTTAGTTACTGGACTGTTCTTATCTCAACCCATGGGATTTACATTCCTTCAGTTCTTCTCCCCATCCTTCCAGGAGCAGGGGGAAAGAAGCAAGAAGCAGGGGAGTAAGCAAGTGGCTGCGTGGTTCTGAGTTACCAGCTGGACTTGAACCATGACACAAGAGATGATCTAGGTCTAAGACATCCAACCACAAGGGGGAATGGCTTCCAGCTGGCAGAAGGTAGATGTAGATTAGACATCTACTTCTCTTAGGCATCACTGTGAAGGTGGTGAGACACTGGCACAGGTTGCCCAGAGAAGCTGTGGCTGCCCCATCACTAGCAGTGTTCAAGGCCAGGTTGGATGGGGCTTGGAGCAACGTGGTCTAGTGGAAGGTGTCCCTGCCTATGGCAGGGTAGCTGGAATTATATGATCTTTAAGGTCACTTCAACCCGAATCATTCTGATTCTATGGTTTCAAGACATCAGAGTTCAGATTGTTTGTAACCCTTCTTTGTTTCTCAGAAAAAGTACTAAAATTGCTTAGGTAGTGCGAGTTTATATCACTGATAGCTGGTTTTATAAACACCACTGACTAAATTTCATTACTCCAATCCTATGATTTCAAAGCAGAAACACAGGAACAATGCTTACATAAATACAGATGGCCTTGGTATCCATTTGAAGAAGAAAAGCCAAGAGATTTTATGAAGGAAAAAATAAGTTGACAGACTTAGGATGTCTTACTTTTCTTTAGGAAGTAGTTTTGCATGTGTGCCTTGAAAGATATTGATATCTTCATTTAGTATCACTGCACATACAGTTTCATAATGGGAAGCAACTTGTGTTAGTCCTTCTTCCTGTGAACTATAATTCCCAGTTATGGTCTTCAGCTATTTAGGTCCCAAGAATATCTTCAAAGTTTGATAATAATTTATGTTGTCTGTCTATTAAGTCAATTTTACAGCACAGCTTGTGCCTGCTTCCATAAGGCCTGAAGAGTATTTTGGTTCTCTGTGAAGGCTGTTTGATATCTACCTTTTTTTATAGTTGACCTTGAAGGAGAGTTCAGTTTGGTAATTTATGGCAAACAGCATCCAGGAAGACCCATTTGCAAGATTCACTGTCACTTAGTGCTAAACGATCGCTGCTGACTCTGAAGACAATCTGAGTCCCTGACAGGGCAATCCCATATAAAATATTGCCTGGCCACCCAGGTGTCTTTTCCAATTATCTGGAGTAGAAATTAATACTTTTAAAAGCTGCTAGTTTTTGAAAGGTTATTACAATTTATTCCAGTAGTTTCTTTTACACATTATGATGAATTGGTTTATTACACTGTTATTTTCCGTGTCAGCTTTTTAGAAGATTGAATCATAATGCTGAAACATTAGAGTGAATGGCAAAAGTACTATTTAACATCTGAATAAAACATTCCCTCTAAAAAATTGTGCTGTTTTTAATAACAGGTAATTTTATTATTATGTTGCTTAATGCTGTTGTCCTACATTATTTATTTCTGTGCAGCAAGAAGTGGAGGACTTCCTTTCAAGATGTCAGTGATAGCTTGGACAGGACACAAAACATATGAAAGTAAAATAATACAAACTGTGAACTATGCTTGGAAGCACAGCAATTCATGACTTCTCAATATCAGTTTAATATATGGAGCAGCTCCAGGGAGAATAAATGCTTAGCCTCACTTTAGTAGGCTTCTAAATTTAGAAGCAAGGTTTTTTAATGTCATGCTTTCTTCTTTGATTTTTTTCTTTCTGTGATAATCTCTGGGTGCTATTTTTGTTCCCCAAATCCTCTCCAACTGATCTATAAATGGACTGTAATTAGCATTTTCATGGGAATAGTTGAATCTCACTGTTTTCCCTTCAGTGAGCATATTCCTATTTATGTAGAGCTCAGCAATACTCAAAGACATAAGAAATTCATCGTTTCATCTTCTTTTTTCTTTTTTTTTTTGGAAGCTGGGAGAGGAGGATCCAGGGTGGGGGAGGAGAAGGAGCAAAGCTAAAGCACTCATCCTTTTCAACGCTGTATCTGCATGTATGACAGTTTCTTTTTCCAGCATGAATTACAGATTTTTGGCTCTCTATCATCAGTTCTGCAGGTGGCTGAACACTTTGAACTCCCATTGACTTCTTTCACAGCACAATAAAGTTTCCATCCTGAGGTGCACAGCAATGCCTCATGTATTTTTTAATTGGAACAATTATCTCAGAATGGTTTAGTACAAAGTACTGTTTCAAAAAGACAATTTCCTGTAGGTAAATGGTGTCAATTTCAAAAGTTGTAGGTTACTGCTAATGACTGTCTGACACTATTTTTCAAGCAAGCGTGTGTACAGATAAAGATTTGGAGCTCTGCCCAAAAGTTTAGAGAGTAACACAATTACAGCTCAAATAGTCAGATAATGGCACCAAAAATGGTCTTCCCTCAAAACCAGAATTTCCTCCCCTTCACTGTCAGGAACCCTTCTTCAGTTGGCTATGTAAAGGGCAATCAACTGCACAATCTGAGCACCTCACAGATATTACTGATTTTCACCCTCCATTTCTTTAGACTGATTTGCATGGCAGCACGGAGGGTAAGGACATAATGAATATATTTCCTGTGTGATGTAGAGAAATAAGTTAAGCTTACAATATGTAATGTTTGGATTCCTGCTTCATTCCTTCACCACAAGTCCTACATAGTGTAATAGTGACTAAAGGCAGTATGGTTTTATAGGTAAGAAACAAATTATATTGCAGGAGAATAGGTCACAGTTCTTGCCTTAGCTGGGGACAAGCTCTCAGTGCTATGTGTGAGACCTTGAAACTGATCTGCCTCTGGGCCTCACCCAGAACCCTTTGCAGGAGACTCTGGAATGCGCCACCCCTTTCACCCTCCATATGTTTCAGATATGGCTTCTGAATATTTGTAGGATGCTGATGAACAGTGATGAACTGTGTGTACATCAACAGGTTCCTGCTTTTACCGGACCACAATTCAGTAAATCTGTGGCTATGTTGACCTATCTGTTCATTCTTAAATGTAGATGCTTCCTGACTCTATTGAGTATATTCCCTAGAAATGCTGGTGGAGATGAGTTAGGAAAGGTGGTTTTCCTCAGACCTACAAATGTTCTTCCCACTTCATTATATTAATATCAATGGAAAAGGTCCCATATCTGAAATTCATATCCATGAAGAGATTTCCAGATATTCTTGGTTTAAACACTGGGACTATAAATAACAATATATATACACAGTATCCTCTTGTTTTTCTGAATATCAAGATTTATTTCCCCTCAAGATAAATACTGACCTTGGATTTAAATTGGTCAGAATTAATGTTTCTGTTCAATAAACCTTGGTATTCGCTTCCACAGAAATCAATACCAGTTTAATATATCAGATTATTGAACAAAATTAATAAATTTAGCTGTGCATGAAAATTTTCATGAATAGTAAACAGTCTAAATTTAGGAGCCTTCCAAAAGGCTCACGACATACTATATGGACTATTTCAGCTTAATATTAAGAAACTGCTGAACTGTGCATTAAATAAATTACTGTATTGCTCAGGGAGCTACAGTGAGGTCTATTAAGTACTTATTTAAAGACTTGGCAACAGTGAACAATAATAAATAATTCAGGTAGCACCTCTAATCTTGTTTTCTTTCCCCTTAATTGGTTTTACAGCATTGTTTTGACATTTACCCTTGAATTAAAAAAAAAAAATACTCACAAAGAGGAAAATGCATGCTGTGCAGTAACCCAGCTGCCAATTGAGTACTTACATATTGATGCATCAGAACAGCAGCGGAGCTCCACTCTGTCTTCCTACCTGGCAAACCTGGTGTGAAGCACTATGAGTTCCTGGGCTTGCAGAAAAACTGAGATGGAGAACTGTTTGTTTCTATAGATGCACATGTATAAACACATTTATTTTAAAATTAGAGAGATATTTCATCATCATCTCAGAGAGACTCCAGAGCAAGTACATAAGAGACCGTATTGGATCTATCGCCCAGAGAGACATCTAGCCAAAATTTTGCCAAAGACAGATGGATCCAGAGGAGCTTAACAGCTGGAAAACTCAAGAATTAAAGGAGAGCCAGCCCTTGCTGTCCAGGTTTTGTCAGCCTGCTGAGAACTCTAGAGTGACTCCAGTTTTCAGGTTTTGAATTCAGAAGGACTGTGTGAGGTCATATTTTAATTCAGCTTTTAGAACTGGAGAAATTGATGCTGGTTTTTAATTAAGAGAAATTAAGATATAATTTGGGATTTGCAACAGTTTTTCAAATTTTTCTGTCTAAATATTTTGTGTTAATTGGCCTTTTCCTTGAAAATAAAAACATTTATAGACAGGATTTCTCTTTTTTTTTTTTCTTTTCTGAAGAAAAGAGAGACTAGGTATAGGAAAACCACATATTTACCTTTATGTTTTAATTTTGATTTTTTTTTTTGAAGCTATGTAAGATGTAAGTTTATGTGTGTGTAGGTAAATAAAAACGTACAAGGAAATATGAAACACTAGATTATACTGGCAGTTTTGAACAATGTCTGAATATATTCCAAGCATACATTTCATGAACACCAAATTGGTAAAAATATGGCACATGCTGCTTTTAGCTATCATATTGGCACCTTTTGGAACTTCAGATGGAAGTATTAACACTTTTGTCATGTACATAGCACCTCCATGCATATTCATCTTGAGACTTCTATGCATAGTAATTTTTTTCTCTAACAGACACTGCATGGTTTTGTATGTTATCCGCTGTTTAGAAGAATGATATTTTCCAACACAACCTTCTCTTTAATTAAAAAAAAAAAAAAGGAAAAAATCTTTTGAAAACAGTATTCTTATTGTTACTAAAAAAAGTTAAAGACAAAGCAGCCATTAATCAATATAAAACTGAAGAATATGTTTTTACTACCCAGAAAGAGGTGGAAATATTGTTCCTACCTACTTATAGGTTCTCATGCTCCCAGCCTTCCTCTTAACATGATGTAATTTTTTTGTTTTAAAAAAATGCTTCTTTTATACCTAGGCTGTCAAAGTGTTCCCAGTATGCAGAACCCCTGCAACTCCTCCCTAGAGAGACATTCTACTGAGTAGTGGAAGATTGCAGTAAAGTTAATATACTCCTGTCTGATAGTAATTAATTTCCTCTCTCTTTGCTGTGAGATTTAGTTGAGGTGATACATATTCACACCTTCCCAGTAAGTCCAGACAATAAAGGTAAAGCCTACCACTCTTATTTCCCATTCAGTTTCCTACATTTGTCTATCAGTAATATCCTTGTTAAGCTTAATGTTCTTACCATGTTAATTTGTTCACCTATGTTAGTTATATTTAATATTTGAATCACCATGAAACATGAAACAAATCTAATTAGTTCCATCTTTGTTTCCAGCCAGGTTATTAACAATTCATTGTTAGGATAAAGTAGCTTTTACATACCACACTAAGCCATCCATAAGCAAGGACTGCATTGCTGGCTCTGCTGATAGCCTGCCAAGTGAATTGGGTTAAGTCATTTCACTCTTCTTACTCATCAAGAAAGAAAAACATTTAACATTAAGTCCTTAGAGATTTTTCTGAGCTCTGGGGAGCAAAACCCCTATGCATTTTTAATATTTGTGTTGCAATAGTGAAATGGTCCCCCAGTAGAATAACTAGATGGAATTCATCTCATTTGGCACTGGCTGAAGAACTAGGGGTCAGAACCAGTGAGTTAGCTGGTTTACCATTAAGACCTGCTTTATAGAGAGAAAGGCAACCTTCTACAAGTTACAGGTACTATCTCAGATGAACTGCCTTTGGGGTGTACCTGTTGAAATGACACAGCATTCAGAGAGCCTCCATAGCTTGCTTAAATTTTAAACCTAGGGAATGAATAAAGTATCTAAATATATGTCCCTAATACACTTTGAGGCGTCCCAGAGTATCACAACTCTGAAAGGCGAAAGTCCTCCATTGCTCCTGTGTCATGTCTGGTAGCACCATGCATATATTTTGAATTATCACAGAGCATCTCATGACTATGTCTGGTACCTGAATTACTCTTCACAGTTTTAGGACATGGCAGTTGAAGGAATTCTTCCATCTCCCCACATAGCATGCAGTCTTACACATAGATGCTATGTTATAGTGCTTGAACAAGAGATTTCCTGAGAAATTGTTTTCATATCAAAAACAATATTTCCTTGAAATTAAAAATATTGTTCATTCGTATAAATAAACACTTTCTCTCAGTCAATTTTACAATTATACACCCTAATATGTCACTGATATTTAGCTTGCCTTAGGTAACAAACTTAGTCATGGTAGTAGGACTAAAGCAATGATTCTGTGGTTTGCACTCTTAAATTAATTATTCTGGTCTGGTTTTGTTTTCTTTCTTTTCTAAGAACTTGTTCTGTCTGCAAACACATGACTTGTTTTCTAAAAGACTTCATCTTTCTCTGAAAGAAAAAAATCAAATAATATTGATCTAATTGTGCACTTACTAACGACTGTCTCAGGAAAGCAAATAATTTGGGAAAAGGAGGTGACATGTTTGTAATTTGGCCATATCTATTATCATCTTAATTTCATGAAAGTATAGACAGACCTTGAATTGACCATGCAATTTACAAGCTCAGAGAACCAGTTAGGCAAAGAGATCAGCTACCACTCAAGGGAGAAAAAGCAAACCAGTGACTTCAAGAATAGATAAAACATAAGCCTATAGATTTTGCATATAGTTTTAAAAGAAATATCTATAGTGGTTTTGTTTTGCAGCTCCAGTGCAGGCACTATATGATTTGGGCAAATTTATAATTTCTTTTGAACTTATATTTACCAATCTAACAAGTTTAGCTTTCATATCCTTAGCAAAACATACTGGGAGGTTCAATCTCTCTGATGGCTTAATTCAGTTCCCATTAAAGTCAATGAAATTAGCTTGTTGGCTTAAATGAAAGATGAGTTATATACTACACATAGAACATCCGTGCAGGATCAGCTCAAAAGTGCATTTACTCCAGTATCCCGTTTCTGACAAGAATAAATATAATGTGCTTATGGAAGAAGTCTAACAAATAGGGCAAATACAGAGTGATTCTTTAACTTGTACCCTTGCTACTCCCAGTAATCTGCGTTTCAGAGACTTTGTGAGCTGTATGTTGTAATCATTTCACTGCATTTAACAGCTTTTGATGCTTTTTTTGTTGGAAGTCTCCAATCTGCCTTTGAATCCACTTATGCTTTTGATATTAGCAGAGTTCCACGACTGAATTATGCCTTATTTGAAAAAGTACTTCCTTTTGTTTATTTTAAACCTCCTAATGATAATCTCATTTGGTTCTTCCTAGTTCTTACATCCTGAAAACGAATGGTAAATCAGTCTCTTGTTCAGTATCTCTATGCGATTAATAATTTTATAGATTTAAATTATATTTTCCTTCTATCGATATTCCTTTTTCAACCTGAAAAGTTCCAGGTTTTGTAATTACCCCTCACAGGCAGGTCATTGCCCAACCTTATTATTCTTCTTTGAAGACTTTGTAATTCTACTTGGTCTCTTTTGAAGTGATGCAACCAGATCTGCAGGATTGAAGATGTGGGCACACCAGGAACAGACACAGTGACATGATTATGTTTCCTATCTTATTTTCTCTCCCTTTTCCACCATTTCATTCTCATTTCAAATACCCTGAGCACCAAGCTGACATTTGGCACAGAGCTGATGGCCAAGAGCCGATTTCGTGTCCATACTTTAGTATGTGTTCCTAGCAACATACATTGGTTTGCCTTTTTCAACACTGAATTTTGTCTGCCATCTCATTTTCCTGTCATTTGGTCCCAAGAAATTCCTTCTGCAACTTTTCTCAATCAGGGATTTTTTTTTTGGACTAGCCTGAAATTTTTATCATGCCAACTGCTTCACTGTTCAACTTCACTAGTCAACTCAGTTTCCAAGTCAGTTTTGTCTATGTGTAATGACAAATCAAAACAGAGACTTTTTAAAGAGATAGTTATTGCTCATTAGTGATTACATTTTTTCATCAGAAGGAACCAGAATTTTGATGCAGTCCCAGTGCTGAAGTTTCACTTCTGGCTTCCCACCTGTCTGTGAAAATGCATCATCTGAGATGGGTGTGAATCCTAGCTCCTCAAAATCTTCTTTCTCTGATACATCCTCACCCATTCCCTCACCCCAGCTAGATGAATATGCCTTCACATTTTTAATTTGGGATTAAACAAACCAGTGTTTACGTCTTTCAGTGGCAACTGTGAGCATTCAGGGGTGATTTCCTCAAGTCAGTCCAACCACCAGTACACCAAGCCTACCAAGTGGCCACAGTCCCACCCTCCAGTGAAGCTGGACTCTATTCTCTGCAGTGATCATGCAAATTCTAGTGCCTCTGAAAGCTCAATCAGTACTAGCAATAGAGCTTGTCTGACCAAGGCATTTGACAGGTTCTAGTCTGGGTGGCACATTTTGGGGTTTGTGCAAGACTATTTCCCATAACCTTTTGTATAAAAGCCTCTCCTGTGCTAGATCTGTAAGTGCTCATATGAGTTAGTATACAAGGGTATTCATTTCAGATCAAAACTTGGATTACACAAGAATATTTTCCTTGCGTAGGTAGGCAAAGGCTAAAAGTTACATGCATTGCCATGGCACAACAACTTTTCTGCATCTATCTATAGAACTGTCTAAATAGTTCCTAAAAAAGGCCATATGGAAGCCCACAAAGTAAAATAGGTGTGTAAAGAAAAATGGCATAGCTCAGTACAGGAAGTAGTAATCAGGGGGAAAGGTGAGATAATCTTGCTGTGCATGAAGGATTTCTCCATATTCCCGAAGGAACGGTGGAGGTGAATCTCTTGAGTCAAAGAGCTAGCGAATAAGCAGTATGCAAACTCAGTGCTGGGGCTTTCCAAAATATTTTAAAGTCTTGGATAAAGCTTTAGATGTGAATACCAAATCATCAAGGGATTTAAATAGAAGGAAGACATATGAAAAGTAATAGCAAGAGAGCTAGCATACTGTATGCGTTACTTGGTGAAAAAGCAGAGATATATTAGGTGCATCCCTGCAGGGAGCTGTGACAACAACAAGCCCCTTGAAGTTAAAATACTATCTAGCATGCTTTAATCAAAAGCCATGTGGACCTTTTGGATGCTCTCTTCCATCATTGCTGTGATTAACATCATCTGTTCTTTCTGGCAAGCAAATAAATAGATAACTAAAACATGCTCAGATGCTCTTGCCTGCAATGTGACCAATATGCCTTGCCAGCAGATGAGAAACATCAGGGATGGACCAAAGTCTAAAAGTTGTGAGGGGTTTTTTTTCAATTTATATATGCATGTGATATTTGGGAGTGGTATACTTTTTGAGTAAAAAACCGTCGTGTATGTGAGTATGTCTCTTGAGCAAAAACTGATACCAAACATGTCAGGCTATGTGAATTACTTGCTGAGATGAATGAAATAATCTGGTTTTGTATCCTCTTTTTCTCTGAAGAAATTGTGATTTACTTAAATATTCTATCCATATTTGTCTGGCAGGTTTTTATGCCTTCCTATTAATTTTTGAGCCCACTAACCAAACTTGACAGAAGGTGGAAGTCTCAGTAATAGATATGAAGAGAAAATAACTTGGGTATACAAAATGGCTATTTTCATTATATTTGCTCCTACTGTGTGAAAGGGTTCTGTGCCTGTATTAAAATGTAATGGGTTAGAAGTCATAGTTATAATGAAAATATCAAGGTTTAATTCGTTTTTGTTATCTGCTTCATTACCTGCTTTAGAATGATACTTAGAGTGCTTCTGTACAGGGAGGTGAACATGGACAGCGCAGTGCAGGCTGCATATTCTGTAGTATCTCTGAAATTTTTGCATCTGAAGAACAGCTAGATGTCCCAGGTGTGTTGTAGCATTTCCTTTGGGCTAGTTTATCCTTCTCTCCAACAAGTTACAAGATTGTAATGTGAACTCCACCTTTTAGGCAGAAGCAGCAACAGCCACAAAAAAATTAAAAGAAAAATGTTTCAAATTGCTAAAACTGTAACATAGCCTGCATTTAAGAATAGCCTTTATTAAAGGTTTCCACATATTGTCTGAAATAATATCAACTGAATACTGTATTTCCTGGTAGATGAGGACATATTTTGAATTTCATTTCATGTAAAGTGTGAAACACAACTAGCATACTACATGTCAGTGTAAAGAGCTGTCATTTTCTTGATAATACATAGCACGATATGTATGAGTTTGTGTTTAAAAAGGAAAACTTACTTTAAAGAGGCTAGATATTGGCATATTTTAAAATGTGTACATTATAGCATCCCCCCCAAAGAATAATAGTTATTCACATGTTAGTTGTCATTTCAAGGAAAGAGGTAACGACTCTAATGGTTCAATTTGTTTCACAAGTTAGATGTCAGGCGTCAGCTTTCAAGGGAGGAAAAGTTACCTGAAGATTGTAGATTATCTACTGGTAGTTTTCTTGACAACAGGGAATTACATAGACCTCTAATTTAATCTACCTAGACAATTACTAGGCCTCCATGTTTCTTCTATCTCTTCAATGTAGCTCCATATCGATAGAAATCCTGAAAGTGTTGTGACTACATTCTTTACACAAGAAAAGCAAATTTATAATTGCATTATGACTGACTAACATAGAAACAACGAAAAGGTGAAGGAAAAGTTTTCTTATGGTAGGTATGTCTATGTGCTGCCCACAACAATAGAGCACGTTAATAACCACTTTCAAAGGTGTTTTTACAGATTTTTTCACAACAATCTTTTCAGATATCCTTTCAGATAACCTTTGTTCTTTTAAAACACTTTTCTTTGAAAGAGAACATTCAGGTAATTTTCTTTCTCAGAAAACCCCACACTGAAGGAAATGACTGCTCAATGCCATGCGAGATTAAAAAAGGAGTTTGCTTCATGCTCAGAGAAAGGACTTTGTGCTAAAGAAGTCAGGAAAACACTCTGATGCAATTAAATTCTGATGAATATAAACAAGGAGAATTCAGTCTGTGATGAGGAAAGGGACACAGCTTTCCCTACCTGTGTACCTTTTTAATTTGAAAGTCGCACATAAAATACAGTAGTAAGAAAAAAAAATTAAGAAAAAAAAATTCATCTGCAAACTGCAATTGACAGTTGGCAAGATTACATTATGGAGTTAAATTGGGTAAGATATTTCAGGTGAAATTTTTTACCTCAATATTTGGGGTAACTTCAAATAATTCAAAAATTAACATAAGTTTTTTTCCAGTAAAAAAAAAAAAGATTTCTCTTCAACACTCTTTAAACAGAATATTTCTTCCATGTGATTGTTCCTTATTTTTCAAACCTTAATAACAGAAAGTCAGTTCATAGTTTGAAGGTTAGAGGTGGTCTGCATATTTGGAGTTGTCCCCAGGACGTCTGAAGTCATGATGAAACCAAATAAATGGTTTGCACACCTATAATGATTTTTATTTTCAAAAAGCAGGCAATCATTCCCACTTCAACAGACATGGTAAATTGAATAAAGTCAGAGAACAGACATGTTTTCCTAGCAAAAGAAACAATTCTTTAATATTCTCTCAAACATAATCAGGAAAAGGTGACAATAAGACAACATTGCCTTATTGCCTACCCATTTGTGGCTGCAAGTCACCTTGCATGAGTCTGATGAAAGACTGCATGAAATAACTCCTAGACATAGACTACACTCTGAAAAAGGTAACACGATTAATTTCCATTTTATGATCATCCTAGCACTCAATTCAGATCCTACTCTCTGCCTCTGTGCATACTTATTTCTCTCATACTCACTCTGTCACTCTTCTTGCTGGCTTCTATACTTCTGCCCGTTTCTTTGTTCTCTCCATCATAACTTCCCTGTGCTTTTTTCCTTTTTTTTTTTCAGAGGCACAATTCAGTATTGGTTCTCTTCTTGTTCTCTGAAACAACCAAGTTATTTTGACTATGAAATTCCCATGCCCAAAACTGAAGATGAAAAGAACACCAGATATAGAAAACTCAAGCCTGCTTCTTCAAAATCCTAGAAATTTTGAAGCCACAAAAAACATGCTTTAGTGCTAAGAAATATCATGAGAATTTTAGTAAGGTCAGCATTATCTATCTCACCTCTAAGTCATTCCTTTCTAGTGGAGCAGAGGATGTGCCTAAAGAGGTGAGAAAAGAGAAGGGTCATGTTCAGGTGGTAAAAATATGCATCTGACCAAGACCAAAAACTAACCCATTCACTTCATTGCCTGACTAATGCCAGGATTTTGCTCCAAATCGTTTCAGGCTTGTGATGCTGAATTATTTTTATTCACAGTGAGTTCAAAAGGAGCTAATGACTTTCAGGCCCTTCCACAAGTGAGCATTAATAAGTTGGCCAGGCAGATATAGGACCTTCAGGAGAAATCCCTCTAGGCAAGGTATTCAACTCCCTGGATAGAGAGGTTTGTCTCAGGGTTGTCACATTGGAAAACAGCTGTACCAAAAGCTGGAAACTCCTTTGTAAGCTCAAGTGCAGGTGTCAGGCCAGCTGTGGGGCTTGGGGTAGCTTTACCTTTGTCAGCAGTTGCTGTAGATCATGGAGTCATAGAATCAACTACGTTGGAAAAGACTTTTAATATCATCAAGTCCAACTTTTCCCCCAGGACTGCCAAGACCACCACTAAACCATATAATTGAAGGCCTCATCTACAGTTTTTGAGCACTTCCAGGGATGGTGATTCCACCACTGCCCTGGGCAGCCTGTTCCAATGACTGAGCACCCTATTGGTGAAGAAATTTTTCCTAATATCCAATCTAAATCTCCTCTGGTGCAACTTGAGGCCATTACCTCTTGTCCTATCGCATGTGACTTAGAAGAGACCCATCCCCACCTCAGTGCAACCTCCTTTCAAGTAGTTGTAGAGATGCTGATGGATGCCTCTGAATCCTGCTGCACACCTCTCTAGCTCCCATTCCCCAAAACTGAAGAAAGGACAAAACCAGTCCAATCTATTCTCTCCTCACCTTCATGGGCCCTTTTCTATGAAAACCTGCCTCATCAGGCAGGAGGAGATGCGTGCTTCTGGTAGACAAAAGTTCAGGTCCCTTGCCTGAGTCCGAGCAGTGTGTTTCCTCAGGAGACATCCTTGGTCTGTGCTAGAGCAACACAAAACTATCCCCTTCTGCAGAGCTCAGCAATGCCACCTTGCAATGGACCACCTGGGTGGCAGCTGGGGCGTTTCGATGCTCTGTGGGAATGTGTGCCATGGGAAAGGACAGAGACACCAGGCTTCACACTCAGGTGCCTAGAGTGAGTGCAGTTTAACAGGTCTGATGGATGCAGGCGTGTCGTTTTGTGTGTGCACCTGAGAAGGCCTTAGATAATGTGTGCCCTGTCTGCAATATAATTCACTGGACTAATTTCTCTGATTAATTCAGACTATTTTTCCCTTCTATCTTACAGAGAACATGAGCTACTTTGTATTCTGCAAGCAGTAAATCACATTCTTTTCCTGAAGAAAAAATAAACAAAGAAAATATTTTAGGTTTGCATGATCTCCAGTAGCTGAAATTTTGAAAAATATTTAGTAGCTTAAATCCCCAAATGGTCTGTCTTATCACTCAGCTGTAAAAGGCAATTTGAAACAGAAAGTTTCATACATTATTTAAAGCCTTGTAGATTTGTTATTTCCTGAAAGCCATTCTAATTTCATGATGCTGTTCTGTTTGCTAGAATTTTCTTAGCACAACTGCCTTGAAGATTTAGGGTAAAAATAACAAATATGTCATACAGATAGTAAAAATGTCACAATTTGGTAGAGGAAATTCAGAGGATTCTTGAACGTTAAGAGCAATGTGGAGGACTGATGCAGTAAAGCAGAGACAGATTTTAATTTCCAGAGACATCAAATGATTTTCACTGGTTTGGGTTACTGGCACTATTCTTAAGGAAACGCTTTGTCAATCAAATATTTAGAAACTTCCTTAGATAGACTGGTAAGGCCATGGCCCTTTAAATCTTAGAATTATGGAATAGCTTGGGTTGGAAAGGACCTTAAGATCATTAAGTTTCAATCTCCCTGCCATGGGCAGGGACCCCTCACACTAAACAATGTCACCCAAGGCTCTGTCCAACCTGGCCTTGAACACTGCCAGGGATGGAGCATTCACAGCTTCCCTGGGCAACAC
>WYDI02016941.1:0-18128 GCA_009867235.2 Psittacus erithacus
TGAGGGGAGAGAAAAGGTAAAAAAAAACAAAAAAAAAAAAAAAAAAAAGCCTAAGAAGTGCTAACAGGCTTCTCTGATCATTCTGCCTCAGCTTCCAGGCACAGAACAGATTTGAAACAGATTTTTCTAGTATCTGATGCGACTTCTTCCTCTCTCTCTCAAAGACCAACTAAAATGCAGAAACTGTCTGAATTTTCATATTTTACATGAAATGACATTATTTGGGGGGAGAAAGAGAGAAAAGAGACAGCATCTCTATGCTCCAAACACAGGCTAGCTGATCTAAGAAGCTATATCCAAAATGATAGCCTGAAATCTATATCAACAGTTGTTCAAGACATACTTCAATAAGTTTGACAGGTGAACACAAACAAAACATACTTCAAGAGGGAGAAGCCTAAGCCTGTACCTGGTTGGAGCTCAGTATGCCTTTCTAGCAATCAAGCTTCATTTCCCATTGATTGCTACTTGGAAAAAAACAGTTATTAATGGATTATAGGGAGGAAAAATTAAGATTTGTCTTCCATGATCAGGTCAGAATACACATGCCATCCACTTGTTAATAGTTAAAACAACTCAGTCCCTTGACATGGCACCCCATAATATTTCAGAACAAACATTCTAAACCCACACAAATAGCTGCAAAATGAAACTTCCAAATGCAGCAGTGACAAAGGGATAACAGACTGCCTATAGGCTATTACAAAAACAAAAAAACAAACAAAACAAAACAAAAAAACAAAAACAAAAAAAACACAACAACCAAAAAACCAGTTTGAACAGTCTTTTAAGAGATGATTCCTAACCTGAATTAAGATAAATCTTTCCCTATCAGCTGATACGGCAGGTTTTAGAGGTTGGTTTGGGGGGACTTTTTTTGTCGTTTTTTTAACTAAGCAATGTCAAGCTGATTTGAGCTACTACCTAAAGGCTATGACTTAAATTTAAAGAATTAGTAGCTGAAGTCACACACGTGAACTAGAAAGCTAGGTCACAGTTTTCTAGCAAGTACTAATATACAAAATATGACCCAAAAAAAGCATTGTCAGAAGCATCAGTGTGTGTGATGTTGCATGTATCACCAAGGCCTGCAGGCCAAGAAAACTGCCAATAAAGATGAGATGAAGGGGAAAATTTCTAGTATCTGTATAGGTTTGCTCCACCCTTTGGTTAAACCCCTGCCATTCTCTCTTCCTTTCCTACTTTCACCTTTAAAGCAAGCCTGATGTCAAAAATCTAAGTTATAAGCTTACGACAGCCCTTCTTATAGACATGAATAAATTAGCACCCAAGTACTTCAGCTGACAATTGAGAATGCTGAGTAGCGCAATGATTATCACTATCAATGAAGTTCAGGTTTCTGGTAGAGCCTGAAAGGACTGTAGCTGGTTTTAGTGTGATAATTTAAAACAACTGTTACCCAAGATTCCACACAGAGATATCAGGCACCACAATTAAAGAACACATAGGAAAAATAAGGAAGAGTCTCCTTAGTACAAAACTGGTCAGTGCATGCTTGGCACAGGGTTGAAATGAGATCGAAACTGGCTCGAATTTTCCTTATCACAACCTTACAAGCAAAAGAAAACAATGCCTAGAACTGATCAGAAATAATGCTTTAACTCACCTGCTGCCTTGTACCTTGCACTGCATGGGTGTTAAAATGCTGCCACACTGATCTATTAGCACAGCAGACATAAATACCTAAACACTGCACAATAAATATAATGCAGCTTTCCTAATACATACTAAGATGCAGTTAATCCACAAGCACAGTGTGTAATATGAGTCCACAATTTTTTAAGGGTATTCAGGAGGCAGAATAGAAATAATTACAATTCCTTTTGTCTTATTTCACACACACAGCTAAATAGAGCCTATTTATACCCCAAAACAAAAAAAAGGGGTCAACTGTTTTAGAGTAGTTTACAGCTTAAGTTTGATACTGATCTGCAGGGCAATGCAACAAAGCAGCTTCATGCATTTTCAACAGGAATGATGCCTGCTGTGGGTCAAGTAATAAACAGCAAAGAAAGTTTAAAATGAGACTTACCACGGGGCACCGTATATTCGGAATCCTTTAACTGTTACTTCTGAATCTTGTAAGTAAATACTATTTGTCAGGAGTGACTGAACATTGTCAAAGTCCTCTGGTTTCAATTTGGACACAGAGGGAAAGCGGTAGTAATCTTGTTTAACAAGGTCTGCCATGAATTCCTTATCAAATGTCAGTTCATGATTCCCAGCAATCACTATTTTATATTCATATGGTAGGTTTCCTGAAATAACAAAAAAGAGGACTTAATTAGCACATTTTCCTCCCACTTCAGCATTGCTGGCAGAATAAGTAGACACCTAGCAGTGACAGAGTGAAATATCCCAGGTCTATGTGCATCTCCATGCCGAGCAGAAGTCATTAATGCTGCTTCGCTTCAGTTGTATGAAACTGTGTTAGAATGTAAAGTAATATCACACAAAGCAATGCCATAATAAAAAGCATGTACTGTTAAACAAAACAGGCTAGTAGGTACCACACCAGCTCCAAAGGTGGCACAAACCACCACTGCTCCCTTGCTTTCAGCTGAGGACATGCTGATTTAGGCTAGCCCAAGATTAGGCAGCTGGTGCTGCTGTTTTTCAAATTATGCCTTTATTTTGATTCGTGTTCAGACAGCATTTATTCCAAACCTAGCCTCTTTTCCAAAGCTTCAGTTCCCTTGCAGTGGACTTCCACTTCATTACCATTATTCAGTTTATAGTATCTCATTTCTGTAAGAAGCACACATGCAGAAGAAGCCATGAAACTCAGACCTCTAAGTGAGACATAAGGTGGGAAAAAGGAAATGTGGTTAATTAATTTACCGTGATGGTCAGAGATAAGAATGCAGGCTTGATTACCCCAATTCAGAGCAACTATTCCTGTTGTTTGGAAGGAAAAAGGCATGAATCAAGTTCATGGAGCCAGATTTTTGGAGTTCAGAGACAGATTTTCAAGCACTCGTTTCCAACAGTCAGTGCCAAATCTTCCAAATAAACATACTGGGTGCTGAACACCCTTAAAAACATGGTGACATACTGTGGTGTCTTCAGAGGTTTGGTTCTTTTACAAAATCTGGCCCACTGTGAGCTGCCAAAAATCACACCTAAGTTTGCTTCAAAGCTAATTTCTACTGCCTTCACCACAGCCTGATTTCCTAGTCTTATAGCAATTCATTTATTTTGGTGTTTAATCCTAATTATCATTTAGAAAGGGATGGTTCTGGTTTTTTGTTTGGTGTTTTGTTTTTTTCTGTTTTAATAAAGGCAGCAAAAGGTATGTGGAAATGTCTATGTGGGACACCTTTCTAGTTCTGGTACTCCCAACAGGTGCCCTGAGGAACACCGATGCCACGTATTTCTCATGAACACAGTTCTCCTAAATAGATGTGGCTTTGCTAATTTAAATCTTGTCCTTCAACTTTCAAAACTGTTTGGGTTTGTGTTGGTTTTTTGTGTGTGTGGTTTTGTTTTGTTTTGTTTTGTTTTTAAGTAAGTTTCAATTCAAAGCAAAGATGCAAGTATTTATGATAAGATTAACTTTCCCCTAAATAAGACTTACGGGGAACCAGTCAAAACCCTGTGGTTTTCAATATTTACAGCACAGAAACAGGAATTAACCAAGATATGTATACAAAAATCATCTTTGCAAAATTAGGTAATTCCAAATAGAAAAACCAAAAAGCTACAAATTCCCTGGAAAACAAAAACAAAAACCAAACAACAAACTTCACAGGCACCTCACATCTGAACAAAATGCAGATCATACATGCTCATAACTCTGCACTGCTGCATTAGAATACAAGGTGAGGGAGATGCAACAAATGCTCCTCTGCAGTTTATGCCTCACTCCTTTCCCTCTTCCTTTCCCTTCCCCTCTGCTACAGGCTGTTCTGCAATTCATTTTTATTTAAAAACTCGATGTGGCAGGTAGCTACAATCCCTTCTCTCTGTGACTCCTGGGCACAAGGCAAAATTGCTATTTTCTCCTCTCTCAGGAACCATAAAAGATATCACTGGCATGAAATTTGAAACACTTGTCATAACTATCAATCCCCCAAAACAAGCTAGATGTGATAAAATTCTCAGAGAAGTAGGATGGAGAAGTTAAATTCAGGTTTCTGCCACACTGTCAGCATTTACGAGTCTTAACAGAGAAAATGTCTCATCTCACTGGATAAACGTCCAAGTTTTACAATTTCTCCCATTTGTTTTGATAAATTAAGTCTGGAACACTTTTGCTTGAAGTCAGTGTTAGGTTTTTGTATCTTGACACCTTGAAAAAGAGGACTTGCCTTGAAGAGACACAGGACATGAACAGACAAAACAATGGTGGCATTAGTAATTATTAGAACATATATACATATGATATTACACATCTTAAATAAGCACCTGAAATCCATGGGGAAAATCAAATACTATTTACTGCAATTAGAGGCTCCACTTGGTCACCTCTTGAGAGCCAGGATGGGGAGACCTGAGAGAGGAGAGGGGACATGGCCCCACCAATGAAACTCCAGCATCAACACTGGGGAATAAGGCAAAACATGCCCAGAAGGAGAAACCTCATGGGGACCAAAGTTCATCAGCATCTACATGCAGCTCTAGCTCAGCACACCCATTGCCTGTGAGCTGGAAAGGAACCAGCACTGGCTGCAAATGCAAGGGCTACAGCCCCAGTTCCCCCATCCAGCAAAATGAGATGACATGCTTCACTCCGTATGACCACCGGAGGGGCACCAAGGTCTGAGCTGGCTCCCTACCTAGCTCCCCAACTTCATAACCAGTCACATTTTGCTGGCAATGAGCAACACCACTCATCAAAACACAAACGCAGCAAAAGACAGGCCCAAGCAAAGGGGAGCAGCAAGAGGAAGTCGCAACCACTCCTTTTCCCTTCCCTGAGGAAGGACTATACAGCGCTAATCACAGTAATAAATTACTTGCAATCACATTAGCTATCTATTCATCGCATTCAGGTTTTCCCTTCCTGAAAGGCCCTGTGGCAGTGCACAGCATTTATTGTCTCTGATACAATTTATGAAATATTTTTGAGTGTTTTCTTTTGGCAGCCCTTACCTTTGTCTATAATCTGCTGACCTTCCGCGTTTAATATGGAAGCATGAACAGTCACACATAAAAATCTCTTACTCCATGGTATTTTAGCTTCATCTTGACCAGATTAATCTCTGCACATATACCTCTCTGCTGCCTGTACAAAGAGATGCAGTTGCACAATACCCAGGCTGAAAGACATTTTCTCATTTTCCTTCACTAAACTTTTGTGAGCTACATTTGGCCTTTGCTAGCCTGATTTCCTAACTTTTAAATTTTCCATCATGCATCAGTAATATTATTAATTCTAATTTTTACCGTGAATCTAGAAAACAACTGTAGGAAAAGAGCTTGGACTGCTTAGTAGCACAAGTACTTCACAACCCTACTTACAAACTCCCAGGGTTATAACTGAGTTCAAATTCAAAATAGTTACATGTTTAACAGGTGAGAGATCAAGAGGATAAAATTAAAGCTACTAAAAATGATTAGGACACCAAGTCTGTGGAGTCACTTATACTGGACTATTTGAAATCCTAAATATTTATGTATGTGAATACATGGTGGGGGGGAGGATATGTGTGTGTGTGCAGGTGTGTATCTTCAATATATATTTATATTTTGGCTAAGATGTTTTACAATACCTGTCCTCAACAGTAGAAGCAAGATGCAATCAAGAAAATAATGCAATTAAACAAGTTGTTCTCTTCTAGAAGATGGGGGTGAGGGGGGAGGGTTGTTGGGGGTTTTTTTAAGCTACATAAGTAGGTGTTTCAATGGGGTTCTCTAAGTTCCTAGGAATCCTTAATCTGCTGAACAACCACTCCCATTTTAACAGCATGCTACATATGTACTTCATGAGTACAATTTAGTCACACAGCCCAAGTTCTGTAGAGCTGCCAGACATGAAAAGGAGCCTGGCCCGCAATGAATGTTAACTGCCGAGTCCCTATAAAAGTAGAAAATCACATTATTTTTTAAATACTGTTACCTAAAAAACCCACAAAGAAGTAAAAGAAATAATGGGATATAGCTGTCTACGTAGTGGTAGGAACCTGTATTTACACACAAATGATATGCAAGTACTTTTGATGTGAAGCTCTGAATATGCGTTAGCATGCATCAACTATTCAAACCCCACAACACTTCTATGAAATACAGAGCATTTCCATGCCCATTTCAGAGCCTCACAGACTCTTTGAGCATATGTTGAGAAATGGGTTGAGAAACCTTGAAGTACAAATCTTAATCCTTTCAGGAAGAGGGAGAGATGCCTATGCAAGTAAAATCACCTCAAATTTATGGTGTATCATACATGCTTCAGAAGTGCAAAAACTGTTCATGGAGCATTCACCTGTAACCAACAACATACATATCCAGAGATGAACACTGAAGGAGCAGACCTTGTGTCATTCCCTCCAGTCCTGGGCAGCAGGCAAGGGCAACCAGCAGAACCTGCTGCTGCTCACCAGCTCTGTAACTCTTCATGGAGGTTTGTAATGGAAAGCCCACTGCATCTCATGGGCATGGTTACTCTCTCTTCCCAGCATTTACAAGCACAACTGCAACAAACATAGGCCCCTTCCAGCTTTTTACAAGAAAGAGTGTCTCAAAGGCTCCGATTTCTCCTTTGTCAGCAGCAAGTCAGTTAGACTGTAGAAGTACAGCTATATAGACTTAAGCTTTTGGCAAGACTTCTCTCACCAACAATGAGCTGCAGGTACTGAGATCCAAAACTGGGTAGGAAAAACAAACATATTTTCCACAATGAGACTGACCCACTGACTGTGAAAATATTTTGACTATTTTAATCAAACAGCCTTCACAAAAAGTCCTCCCTGGAATAGCTAAAACTGACGTCAACCAACATACCAGCTGAAAATATAGCCCATGAATTTCTATGCATTTTACCTCAGCTTCTGTAGAAACCTACAGAACAAAACAATTAAAACCAAAAAAAGCAGGCAAATAAAAGACAGAACATGCACAAAACCCAGAACATGCTTCTAAAGAAATATGAAGAACTGAAGTACAAGATCTCTCAAGATTTTCTTAATGGAAAGTACTCCATCAGCTTTTCAAACTACCATCAGTTCAGATGCCTCTTTGTTGTTTTTTTTCCCTCCAAAAGAAAATTCTGGAGAACAAAAAAAATAAAGACAAAACACACGCAACACAGCAAGAGGAGCAGATGAATGGAAGTTTAACTGTTTTGCCTTTATGCAAAGAAAACATCAGGCCACAGCGCAGGGAGAAGCAGAGGCTGAGACCCTTGAATTCCTATGATAAATCTAAAGCTTGTACATTAAAGCTCCCCTTTGTTGAAAACGCTGTTAGACACAACAAAACAGAAATGTTAGGTAAGTGCAAGCTCTGCCTCTGACCTTTCACTCTGTAACCGTCAGGCTTCATTAATTTCCACAAGGCCTGACAGCTCTAGCGTTAATACTCACACTTGAGGATCGAGCCACACAGCAGGTTCAGACTGCTACCTTCTCCTCTGAAACTCATGCATTAGGATTTCTTCCATGCTGGCAATGGAAAACCAAGTCTAAGAAACATTAAACACAAAAAACTACGTTACAATAATGCCACGGTTGAGTCATAAACCCATGAAAGCAAGGAAGTACTGAGTGAATCTTGCATCAGCGCCTCTAACTTGGCCACACAGCGCCAACCTCCTGCAGCAAATATGATCCTCTCTGAGCCACCGCAGAACCAGCATAGTCAAAACCAAGTGCTTCCACTCATTCTCACTCTCATAGGTAAATATAGGGAATTCTGCACTACACTGGGCTGTAACACATCCAAGTGCAGCACGAACCCTGAAGCAGGGCTGCACACACTGCACAACTTAATGATCTATGTGTCTGATTTAAGGATGCTCTGACACTGGTAACAATTCCTTGCTTTTACGTATTTATGTCTCAACCACAACATTATTCTAATGTAACTGTTTGTGATTAATACCCTTCTCCTCTCTGTTAAAAATGCAGCACAACATAAGTAACAATCTTTTGCTTCACCTCAGCGTTCCACAGCTTTCTTAGCATTATTCTGTCGTGAGCTGGATTTTGATCGCAAATTTGTTTTGAATTTCACGGGGCTACTATTATTGAAATGTTTTTTTCTTGAAAAAGGGAAAGCTTCACCAAAGTTTTATCAGTTAATACATGACAGTTATTTGTTTTGAAACAAACAGAATCCAAAGTTTTTTGTTTAGTCTAACCTCAAAACCAAAAAAAGCCTACAGATTTTGCAGCTCACAACACTGCCAACTTTAGGTGTAAAAAGTCCCCCAAATTGACTTTAAAATGATGAAATCTGAAACAGAAGCAGCACAGATTGCTTGCTAGTCCCTGGAAAGGCTTTTCTTTTCAGACTTGTAATTCTGTAACCTAAGAAATGAAGCTTTTAAGAGAAAAAACAAACACCTAAATACTTAAAAGAACAAATCACCTAAAAAAAAAATCAAAAAAGTTGACAGCTATGAAGTTTCCCTTTAAATTTAGCATATTCTGAACACACCACCCTCTCTGAACACTGCAATAAACTGATTTTCCCCCTTCATTGTTAAAAATGCTTCTTGCAGAAACAATAGTTCTGGCTACTCTTCCCTTTCCCATAGCCAAAGCAGTATCTGAAGGACCACCACGACTGCACCGCTGCCAAGTGCACACTTCCAGAGATCCTTTAAGTGAAATAGTGTTCACTTAGGAAAATAGATAAGGGTTTTCAGGCAGAAACACCTTTTAACCAGCAGGGCTGAAGGTGTTCCTCAAAACAGAATTACTCATATTTACACTGAACAATGAGATCTGCATCTAACCCCCTACAGTTTAATGTCTGTAAGGCTTGTATACTGCCATGTACATAGAAATATATTCTGTCCAACATAATTTTGCATTTTCTCTTGCGATCAAGATCTTAATGTACCAGGGCTGACAAGTTTCAGACCAATTTTAGCTTGGTATAGTTTCAACTGCCTTGGATAGGGAACATAAACTCTGCTAGTGCGGCTAAGTAGAAATGTTCTTCTTGAACCTGATTAAGACTAAATTGAAAAGGAACATTTTTGGTTACTATTACATTAAGCTAAAATATAGAAATGAACCCTAAGACTATCTAAATCTAATAAGAAAAGCCATCTCTATTTCAAAATTTTCAAAGCATTCCCTATAAATGCATCACAGATCAATTTACATGGTACTTTTGCCAATAAGCAAAACGAAATCACAGGTTCCAATTGGCTTAACTCATATTGGAAAGTGCGAAAGCAAATGCTAGAAAATGCAATTACTGCAAACAAACTCCATTTTCTCCACTCAGGAGGGAATTTCAGGGAACATTTTATTGCCCTCAAATAATATTTCTAAAGGCATCAATACACAATTCTATTTTCTTTTTTGAGTCCCCCCACACTATATAACCTAATCCTCTATAAAGAAACTCACCAGATTTTGAAATAATATATAGGCTGTTGATATTACCTTGTGCACATACGTATTGTATCAATTTAAATTATTTTTCTCCATGAATCTTAAGAACATAAAACCCAATAGTCACTGTCTGAAACAGATCTGGACCTATTTCCCATAACATCCCCTCTGTCTTTGCAACTTACAACTCCAATTAAGTCTTTTTTTTTTTTTTTTTTTTCTAAAACAAACGAATAAAAGCCATCAAAAAGGAGGTCATCTTGAGAAACAATTATACAGAAAGTAATTAAGCTGATCATAATTATCACAGACAATGTCTTGGTATTTTCATGTACATATTTTCACACTGCAAAAGGCCAGTAAATGCTAAGGACCTATCTTAACTCAAAACTAATATTTAAAACAATCAGGAAGCACATACAGTCACCAAAAACATTCTCTTGGTTTTCTCCACTCTGAACCTGTTCCCATTATTTGTTTCCTCATTTTTACATGAAAGTCTTTGAGGCTTACAAATGCACAAAGCAGTAGGCACACACCTCCCCTCTGCCTTGCTGCCTGGTAAAGACTAGTCAATACTTCCAAAAAAATCCCTCCAAATGCCTCTCAGGAAGGTGGTCAGAGCATTTCTTATGAGAAGAAAAATCTCAAATACATTATTTATTTCTATCATACTGTATATTTTATGCAACTTCTCCATTTTTATACATGGGACTGAAATCCTTCCTTTCAAAACCATTATTTTTGAGTACACTGTTGGCAACTAATTGTAAGAGAAAAAACAATAAGCAGGGACAGCAAGAATAATCACAAGAAAAATAAACTGAAAGGAAAAAGAAGAAATGAGGCAAAATACTTTTTAAATATTCCACAGGTTTTGAAAGCATGGACTGCTGTATAAAGCAGGACAACAGCTTTTTAATGACCAAGAATGTAACATTCTTCAGTGTGCTAAAGCAATTAGCTGCTTTGGAAATTTTACCTTGCGATCATGTTCTGTACATATTAGAATATAAGAAGCAAGTTTGATTTTCAAAGGCATTTCTAAACGTAATTTTGGATGGCGATGCTGATGTTCGTTGGGAATCATTTCTTCCTTTTCCTTGACAGAAGAGGAGAAATCTAAAACCTGAACTAAACTCAGTCCAATATCCATTTGACGACACTATGTGCTGTATGTTTCAGTCCATGGTCCTTTTCCTGAAAGTTTTACAGAGCACAAAAACCAAAGAGAAAATAAACAGCAAATGCAAAGAGAAATTACAGTCAATTAAAAATATTCAGGCAGGTCTTTATGAACCTCCAGCATTATTTTCTGAATCCGGCGTTTTAATTTATTATTCTAAATAAACCTAAACATTCCATTATGGTCTTTCAAGATGAACATGGACACCAGGAATCTCCTGAGCCCTGTAAGGAAATTCCTTTTAATAACCCAGTCCACAGAGACGTTTCTTAGCTACTAAGAGACAACTAAATCACTCCAGCTGTACCATGCTATTACAAGGAACTGAATTGCTCTTATGAAGGGTTGGGGTTTTTTTTATCCCTAGCCATCCAGAATTGCTTGAGCAGAATAGCACATAGCCTGAAATACCTTCACTGTCAGTTTAAGTACATGTAGTAACCCTAAACACTAAAATAAAAGAGCGAGAGAAGGAAACCTTAAGCCTGATAAAGTCTAGAGCGATAACTACGGAGTTCCAAATCTTACCCCTGCTACTATTTCTTGACACCTCCTCTCTCCTCCTGGCTTTGCAGAATTTCAATTATTATATCATTTATGTTACAGCATCCCAAGACCTCAAGATAGACAGTTCAGACTGAAGTTTCCTAACATCCAAGGCACTGCACCTGCTGAAATACGAAATACCTCCTAATTGTCCTTCCAAAGAAGAAAGGACACAACAGATGAATGAAAAATGGAAATGTAATGTAAATTCCATTCTGCAACACAGAGTGTGAGTGATTTATTTGTGCCAGTATTCAGGTGAAACTCACATCTTTTCTATTCCTGTACAAGTACACAGGCCCCTTGCGCAGCTGTCTCGTCTCCTTAATAAGGCACCTTAATAAGGCATATCTCCTTAACAGTAAGCACCTAACCTACTAAAGTAGTAAAATGTTTTTAAATCAAGTTAAATGGATATGTGAGACTTCTGGTACTTCTACCTGCACATTCGAATTTACAGTAATACTTTCATAAGGTGCTGCAAAATCTGCAGGATACAGCATCTGTACTATCCTTTTGTGTTCAGAAGCACACCATGGATTGCGGTATATGAATAAATATTTCTCTGTAATTAAAAGCTATCATTAGCTGTTGGGGCATGCAGCATTTGCAGTATTTCATCTAGTGTGCTTTCTGCAGAATGAGGTCTCTCTTGACTTGCCTGTTTTAGCCATCATTTCTAGACTTAAAAAAAAAAAAGGGAATTAAAAGCCTGCTGCAAAAAGGCATGCTCTGCACACCTTACATTTTGCTGAATAAAGCGACAACTACAGTTAATTAGAGCTAGCCATTAAGATAAAGCACTAAAATAACAGCTACTTCAGTCACTTATACAAAGGTAACAATTTATTTCTTATTTCTGCTCCTTTCAGCTAAGGTTTTACCCTTTCACCTCGAAGGCAAGCATCAGTGTTTTTCCAGCTGGCTTCCCAGAAGCATTTGTTTAGGAATGGCTATATTGCTTCCACTAAAACTGTACACACTCCCTAGTAACTCACTCAAACGCCAAGACCCATTTTAACACAGGTACCCAGAGCTGTCCAGCACAAGATCTATGACCAGACCCATCTCTCCTTTCCTTTCATCCCCAGGGTAACTACCGCAGCAGGACATCCCCTTGGCCATCCTTGTTTAGGCAATCCCTCCCCACCTTTCATGCTCCAGCTAATGGCTCAATATTATAATTTATAGACAGGAGACTGCAAATGGTGCATGGCTTTCCCTACAGTGCTAGTCTGAAAATTACTCTGCATGGGGTTTTATGAGAGGACATTAGTCTGGGACCTTTATTCACAGGACCACAAGTATGGCTACAGCTACACCATTTTATTCCCAGCAACCACCAGATCTCACAGCTGGGACAGAGGAGAGCAAAAGGAATGAACTTCTTCCCCACAATGCTTAGAAGACATCTGCACAAAAACATAGGAAATTTCATGGCTGCCTTGCAGCTTTCTGCCCATTTCTCAGTAGTGAAGGCAAACGTCAAATGCTGCTCAGGGAGTGGGAAGTATTAAGAGTAACATCTGAGGGACAGCAGCTCAGGTAAAATTCAAGAAGTATGGGTAATTTTATCATCTGCAGCCCCGTTTTAAACTAAAACTCTGTGCATTTGCTAGTTACACACACACACACACACACACAAAAAAAAAACCAATCAATGGCAACATTCAGGAGAAGGGGGAGTTATTGCACTCTGATACCGAGCCTGGCCTGTAATATTGAACCTTCTGATTCATTAGAAAAGATGTACATAATTCTGAGGTCTTGAAGGTTCACTTATCAACAGTTACAGGAAATTCGAAGTACAGAGTGTTCCTCAGCTTTCATTACTTAATTTTATTAACTTGGGAAGAGATAAAGCTCTGGGAAAACCAGGTGAATCTCTACTACTTTGCATCTTTGTGCTCATCCTTGTGAGAGCCTCCATCTCTCCTCTAGCTTGATGTTATTTGTGCTTTGGCTTTGCATCTTCTTGCTTCTCTCCTTACATTCTGTTCCCTGTTGCGCTGCTGTGTTCCTCCTCTACTAAATGTACCATCAATAACAAGTGAAGGTTTGGTAACCCTCATCTCATAGCCAAGGTGCAGGATGAGAAAAGAGACCTGAAGAGGTCAGTGAAATGAGGCACTGAAGGGATCTGAGCCATGAGGCAATCTCAAGTCCTGAGAAACTCAGTCTCAATGCTGTGGAAGGGCCACCATGAACCAGCCCAAACATGAACCACATGCTAAGACCTGCACGGCACCACGGGACAGGGAGCAGGTCCTCCCAGCCCTGCACTGGGGCTGATCACGAGAAGATGCTGCCTGTGGGTCTTGTAACCATTGCATGGAGCAAGCACCATTATTCACATTGTCATGCAAGACACAAAGCAGGACAAAGAAAACACAAATTCCTGTAGCTCTGGGAGAAGGTGTTCTCTTCTCCTTTTCCCCCCCAACCAGTGGTACCAGTATGCCCATGAATATAACACCCAGCCTCTGAAATCAATATATGCCCCTAAATACAGTCAATAAAGATTTCAAGCTCTTATAACAGGTACAAGGGGGTGGATGGGAGAGGTGGAGTTGCACAGGTCTTTCCTTTGCAGCCCTTTTGTGCCAAGACACATTGTTCCCAATACAAAAAATGCATGCAGAATTTGTCCAAGCTGAAACACTCAGCTTCAGCCCACTGCAACAAGAGGGTTAATTAACAAGCCATGCAGGCTGGTTACAGCCAGCAAGAAGCAGCAATCTATTTAAAAAAAAAAACCAAAAAAAAAACACGTCAGTAATTCTTGGAACATTTATTAACCCCCTAGTGTAGGCAATTACTGTAAGATAAAGGTCTGTCAGTCTTGCATTAACATAAATTGCTGCATATTGCTTTCCTACAGCACAGTAATATCCACAACAGTGTGAATAAATGCTAACATTTGAGTTGTAAGCCTGATTCAAGTCTCCCCAATCTAACATTTTTAGCAGATACCACTCTTGGTGGCTGTTTGGCCACAAAAAGATCATTTTACACAAGCCAAAAAAATGCAGGCTGGCATTTCACTGATACACTGTTTTGTAGCTCTGTTTAAGGTAATCTCACATGTTTCCTAACATGCAGGACTGAAAAGAGGAAGGGGGGTGGGAACCACAAAACCCAAAGATCACTCCTGCTGTCTGTTAGGTTCTGTAGTCACATACAGCATAAAACCCCAGTAGCGATTAAAACAAACAAAAAAAGGCTTTGTAATAGACAGGACACTGCCAACCAGCTTTAAATTAAATTACACAGCCTGCTATTCTTTACGATGAAATAAAATTTCTCTGAACACTACACATTACGCTAAAATCTGCAGTGCTTTCTTCCCCCAGCCCCAACCTTCTCTGCTCAAAGCAACTCCTCCACCCTGACCCCATTGTTCTTTCTAAGCAGCAATGTGATGCTCTACTAACAGAAAGACTTCTTATTTTAATTAGATATTGTTAATATGGTATGCATGATGGGAACATTTAGGACAGAGGTATTTCTGCACTTTGTATTTTTCATGCAACATTAAATTTGTAAGTGACAGAATAAATTGATGGTGCACAAAGAATACATACTTTGTCTGCTTTCCTTTGAAATCATTCGCATATTTTGATATGTGGCTGCAGCAGCAATGCTAGAGGAAGAATCTGATGACAATGCCTATAAAACTTCCTATTTGGGCGGCATTGCTTGGTTCATGCCTGGTCAACACAACAGCCATAGATCTCTGTCCTCTTTTAAAGTGGATTTGTGGGAAAAGGGGAATTGAAAGGAAGAATTATTTTGGTTATTTTATAAATTTGTTTTGGTTATGGTTTGTTATTTGAAACCTGAACCCTTCCCTCCCCCCCTATTAAGAGAACAGCAGTCCAGGGAAACAGATACAAGAAATGACTGAGCAATTATTGTGATTGAAAGTCCATCCAAGAATTGCACAATACACTGCTCACTGGCTCCTCTCGTTGAAATTACCAAATGAATATGCTAAGTTCAAACATACACAGAGACACTCAATGAAAACATTATTCTCTTTGAAAGTATGTTTCACCCTAGCCAAGCTTTCTAATAGCTGTCAAGTAACACGTTAACATTTGGTCCGTCTCTGACTCACCCTGGCAGGTAGTACACAACTTTAGTACAGAGGTTTTTATACTGTATCTAGTAAGTTAGTGATTGCAGTTTAAAAAGAATCAAACTTTCTCTGTATGCCACTGACAGTAAAACAGTTTCTAGTGAGCTGTCTTTATAGAAAGTTGCCAGGAATAACAAAAGCAAAACAAAACAACTGGTCAGATGTGAATAAATTTACGATATTCCTCATGCACAAATTCCACTTTAGTCAGTGGAAAAATTACCATCTTGTCTCACTTCTATACAAACTCTTCTATATTACCTTGTAACTTATACTTCAAGGTTCTGTTTTCCATAAAGCATCTAGTATGTGTCTCAGAGCAGAGGATAAATATGAAAGAGCAGCTACTACCACCAGGGCACAAAAGCGCAATTTTGCACATTTTACCACATTTGCTTTCACATTTCACTGCAGATTGCTACATCAGGAAAACATTAATCAGCCGATGACCAAAAACCCACATGGCTGTATTTCCCCACTATTTCATAAATACAATAAAAAGTATCATTCAAATTATTTTTGTATTCCTCTGAGAAGAAAAACACAAAATTATTAATATATCTAAAACCAGTTTATGCAAATAAAAGCTGAGCTCTGATGATAATTTAGTCGAGCCACATGGGAATTTAAAACTAAGTACAAATGTGAATTTAACCATTAAATGTGATGTTAAAAACAGTTCCAGTTAGAACAAAACCAAAGCCCTGATACTGCAATAAAACCTAAGTAAACTTGGAAGAAACTTTTAAAAACTTTACCAGAAAGACAGAATGAGACACATAAGCCTGAGAACTAAGTAAGTGAAAAACACCCACCACATGACAAAAACTCGAAGGTTCTAGATTTCATCTTACAAATCTGTTTGGGTTTTTTTAAATGAAATTGCATTCCAAACTTGTAATAGTCAGCATCTAGAATTAATAAGCAAGTAGACACAATAAAACTGTCTGTACAGGCTTGCAAGGGCACCTCCAGGTCTCCATAATTCTCCAGTTGAGAGCATCTCTGAGATAGGCAGTCAACGTGGTCTGGATGCTGCAAATCATAAGGGAACTCCCAATGGGATCAAGGGACAGCAGAATGACAAACGCCAACAGAAGGGTCAACTGTCTTCAGCAGCCAGCAAACTTCGTATTAAAATACGTGTATCCCATTCCAGTGTCTGAAGCCCAAAGAAGCTCCTCGCCAGAGCCACTCACAGAAGACATAGCTGGTTTCAAAATTAGACTAATAGATTTTCCAGCGAGCTGCTTCCCTCTCTCCCAGAACAGCTGTGTAAAACTCATACATACTTAAAGGATAAAAGTTACCTCAGCATTTTCTTTCACTTGCAATGAATGCAATTTTTTTTTCAAGTGCTAAGAGGTTTTTTGTTCATCAAATGGTATTTTATGTTTAGTCAATTATTCATTCTGGCTATAACAAGTAGAGCAATACAGGGTTCAAAATACGCTCCAGATGGTAAAAACACAAATGAGAAATAAGTCCATTTCTAAAAATAGGAATATGATTTTTTTTTTCTTAAGAAAAATCATAAAAGCCATTATTTTATTTTAAATTATTCATAAGCTTTCTTCTGGTTCTAAATTAGTTCAGAATACTTTGAGCTAATATCCCTCTGAATATGGAGAAATTTAGAGCTTACTGGTTTGTTTCATAAGAAATTGTCATGTCAGATGCTAAAATAATTCACATCAGAAATACACTTTTACAGAGCGAAAGTCCCCAAGAGTAAATATTTTGTCACAATGAAACGTTTTTCAGCGTACATTAGCAACAGGAATACACTCACATAAAAACCTAAATGAAATATACATGGAGGGGAGACGAAGCATAGATAAAATGAGGGAATAACTGAGCCAGACCAGAGAGACTGAGAAAGGATACAAAAGGAATGTGACCCTGAATTTTTAAACAGTGATAAGACAAGACTTGATCTTAACATTACACTTTTTTGTTACAGCTCATTTTTATTTTTTTTTTCAGATTAAATTATACTGTCTTTGAGATCAAACACTATTTTGGCAGGTGTCTGGCTTACAGTTTTGAATAGCATTTCAAATTTCTACAGCACTAATGCAAAAATCTAAGCACAGACTGGAACCAAGTGTCTGTCCACACCTCCGAAAGCATCACCACATTTCCAGTGCTCTTCCCATTTTTTCAATCTATTCCATGTAACAGTCAGCAATTCCAAGCTGGAGCTGCTATTTTCAGTAACTAAACATTCACATAAAAATGAACTTTAAAACAACTGACAAGATGTTGCTGAGGACCACATCCATATATGCAGAGTGTAACAAGAAAGCCCCCACATTAAAACAGTATAATCATTCTTCTCACTTTAACAGGATGGAGGAACCATACCACAGGAAAAAAAGAAAATAAAAATAAATAAATAAATAAAAAGATCAATTTTTACTTTAGCTCTATCAACAATGTTTATACTAAAGGCAAACACATATTACAGGTAAAGAAGTATTTGTTCCAGTACAAACTCATTAAATCTTTCCTCAAGTCACTATCCCATAGAAAAGAAAAGAAACATTCACTGCAAACAGAAGCAAGACATGAAAGGGAAAACATGAAACAGACAAAGTGCTAAATCCACACCTGCTAAACTCGGGGGGGGGGGGGGGGAACCCAAATTCTACTCCCATTTCCAAAGAAATAAACCAGAAGCAATTCAACCTACGGGATTTCTCCGCCGCCTCCCCCGAAGAAT